>PVJD01007263.1:0-86755 GCA_004026545.1 Mormoops blainvillei | reverse complement strand
ATGCCAACTCCAAGAGATAGGCCTCAGGAAAGGGTATGAATTATTTAAGCCGATCAGTTGTCAATGAGTGGAACAATTATGGGGGTCAAATCCAAGGGGAACACAGATTGGTATTTGGCAGCCTGCTTGGAGACTGTCAGATTAATTTCCACTTATTTATTTCTGACCTTATAGAAAATGTATTACCACAAGGTCAAAACATCTCTCTCTTTCTCTATGATTTTAGAACTTCAGAAGCAGAGAGTTAGAGAACAGCAGAGAAAACAATACAAACGTTGACCTGGCCTGAAATTCTGGCTGCCCTGCCCTTCGGCCAAATGATTTAAATTTGCTGAGCCTCAGTTTCCCCCTCAGAGAAACAGGTATGAGGAGTCCTGCTCTGAGAGAGAAGCCTGGACAGTAAACACATTATAAGCAAAGCCTGTTACAAAAGCTCAATTACCTGGCTCTCATAATAATCATTCTTTTCATAAGAGCTCAGCAAGATTGTCAGGTTATGAAGACACAAACTTAAAAACAGATTCCCCCAAACAAGCCAACTAGTCAGAAGATGCTAAGTGCTGTCATTGAATTTCATTAGTGATTGACAGTCAAAGGTTGGGACTGGGGAGCTTTGTGTTTCAAAAGGTGAACTGGACCTACTCTATCGGCTTTTCCCTTAATCCTCCTTTGCCCTCCCAATAGCTGTCAATCAGGGTTTAGTCCAGTGCCCAGTGCTGGTCACGGCATCTGGTACACAGTAGGTGTTTAATAAATGTTTGCTGTTGCTTTTTTGAACGAACGAGGTTTGTAAGGAGAATCTTATGGTTAGATCAGTGTTCTATGGGAGCTGAGAGGTGGAGAAGAAGTCTTGATCCCTGCATTTGAGCAGTTATAATCTAAATGTGGAAAGAACACAATCACATGGGCACTCACACACATGCACGCACACTCAACCTCTGGACCGCCAAACGTTAAAGCAGGTGGTTTGGACTCTGATTGCAACAGAAGTACAGAGAGAACTTTCTGGAAGAGTCTAGACAAAGCCATGCCTCGGAGGGTGCATGGGGGCTGCAGACCTGAGGCGGGTGGACGTTGTGGGGTGGGTGGGCACAGGAGGGACAGGGAGTCTGGATCACCCTGGCTTGAGCCTGGGCAACCACGTGCTCTGCACGACCAAAACAAGGGGCGATAGAGGGCAGTGGGAAACAAGGGTGAGGAGGAAGAGAGGGGTTGAGAGCCCAGCAGAGGCGGCAACGGCCCCAAAACAGGGAGCCTCGGTCCCCTCCCCTGTAAACTGGGAATAATAGTATCACCTGCCTCCTAGACTGTGCAGAGGCCTGAGGAGTCCGTGTGCCTGAAAGGGTTAGAACAGCCCTGGCACGGGGCAGGAGCTGGGCATGCTCGCTGTTAGACGGCGGTGGTTAACGTTACCCTTGAAGATCTTGAGAAGTTAACGGCGTGGGTGAACTGTTTTAGGAAGCCAAGTCTCACAAAGCAAAAAAACCAAGATAATTACCAGATATTTAGGCCAGAGGAAAACTGATTAGCATAGCTCTGTAAGGCACACTTAACAACACCCAGTGACCTAATTTCTCGAAGGAGAAACACGAACCCTTGTTTTATTCCTCCCTGTTCCAGAGGCGACGTGGTGGCAAAATGCAGCATTCCCTCCCCAGGTCTTTGTCTCGAAGGGTTTTTAACCAAGAAAATAAACTAAACAGCCTTTCAAGGCTCTTAACATTTCCCCATCTCTAGGGCTGTGCTTCCTTTATAGTAACAGGTCACAAGTGCCCCTTCTGGCCGGCACTGTCTCCTTTTTTGATGGCCAGACCCATTCGTCAGCCACTGACTGAGGCATGGCGCTAAGTACTGGGCAGGGTTGGGAGCTTGGAAACCATGGGGCAGGGGCCTTAACTGTTGAGTGGGGCCAACGGTCAGTAAACAGCTCAGAACAATGACATTATGAGGGGACAGGGCCAAAATCTAGAGGCACGGAAGAAGAAGTAGTGAATTCCAGGGCAGAGAAGAGGTCAGAAAGTTCCGTCCAAGGCAGGAGCTGAGTCTTGAAGCTGATTCCATGTCATATATGGGCAGGGTGGGGTCCTAAAGAGGAAGGAGGACCAGCAAGGCCCAGAGGGGTGAAAGAGCAAGGTGCTGGCCGGGGCTGTTGGTCACTGGGTCCAGCGGGGATGCAGGGATGGACAGGGGGAGTGGTGATACAGGAAACCAGAACTAGCAACGGCTGGACTGAAAAAGCCTTGAGTGCCAGCTAGGCGGCATGGCTTCCCTCTGAGGGCAACAGAGAGCCTGCCCTCATGGGTTTTAAAAGGGGGCGTGGTATACACCAATTTAAAATAATGACAGAATCTCACGGGCCAGGTGCTATTCCAAGTGCTTCAAGCATATTGGCTTATTCAATCTTCAGGACAACCATGAGTCTGGATATACTTCCACCCTCACGTAGAGATGAGGAAATGGATGTCCAAGACGGGCAAGTAATCTGCCCAGGGTCACACAGCACAGGAAGGGCACATCAGGCTTCCAACCTTGGCGCCTTTGTGCCAGGGCCCACGCACTAGTCACTGGGCTCTGCTGTTGCTAGAAGAACATCACTCCATCTGCACGTGAAGGCAGACACTGAGGAGGTGCAAGAAGGTGTCTGAAATCCAAGTCTTCACTGTCACTTGCTTTCACTACTCTCCTTCCTTCTAACAATTCTCTTCCCATTAGCCTCTCTGCCCCATCCTAGTGTCCTTCAGTGGGACCTCCCCCTCTCAGCAGCTCCTTCTAGGCACCAGCCTGACCTTTCTGGGCTTCTGGGTTCCCCATGCACCAGGTATCCCCTCATCAGCACTGAGCTGTAAAATCAGGAATCACTTTCTCCGAGTCTATTCTCTTTACGTGTCAGCCTGAAACACACGCGCTTCTCCCTGGAAGTTCCCATCTTAATTTTGCTTTCTTGTTCTGTAAACACTAGGAGACGGTGCTTACGAGCGAACGCGGTTTCATTACATTGCAGTCTAGCAGACGTGATCGAATTAGGCGATGCCTCACTTGAGCACACTTCAACAGACTCTTCCCCGGGTCGCACCGTTCCTCCCAGCTTGAGCTTCTTAGCCAGCCCTGAGCATTAAGTGGAAAGAGGAAGGTCTGGAGTCTAGGACCAGATCCAGGGTCCTCAACCTAGTGTGTAGCCTTGGACAGGTTGACCTCCCTGAGCGTGGGAGTTCAGGAAGTGTCCACCCGCTTTGCATTATAATATGGCTTTAGTGAGATTAACCCTGTGGCATCCTGGCTCCTGGAGGAACCCCCCTCCCCGAACACTGGGAGGAACCCTGGCGATCCCTTGGATCCCCAACCCCTAGAACAATGCTTAGCACTGAGCAGGTGATCAGTAAGTACTATGAATGAATGAATGAATGAATGAATGAATGTCAAAATATGCCTCTCTGTTTCTCAGTCTGTGTGTGCGCACGCATGCGCCCCTGCAACTTTCTGGCTCTTAGGTCCTTGTCAGGTCTACTGCACCCTCCTGAACCTACCTTGCGACTCCTGACTTACTAACTTGGTGGGACTGGGTCCGCCTGATGCCAAGTCACAGGTTTTTTTGACCAGCCTCATGCGATGCCCAGCCCTAAGGAAGGAGGAGTGGGGAGAAGTGCCCAGCCAGGCAGCGGAGGCGAGGGACGAGTGAAAAGGAGGGTGCAAGTCACTGGGTGCCCTCCCTGATGAACTCAGGGTGCCCCCTCGGAGGCACAATGTGTGCCTGTCCCTGCAACTGGCAGCCTGGCTCCTTCTGAGCCTCTTCAGTGCTTCGGTGCCCTTGGTTAAAAGCGGACCCATGTGACTGAGGCCTGTGTCCTGAATTTTCCTTGTCTTCCAGCCCCCCACAGATGGGAGCTGGGTTAGCACTGCCTTGTTCTTGCCCAGGACACAGCGGGTCCCCGTGACGTGGCCCTGCTAGACTCTGAACAGTAGCAGGCAGTCATCTGAGCGCCCAGGGATGCTGAGGACGGCAAGCAATGCAAACTCTTTGGATGTCTGCTTCCCACAGCTTGCGGGAGAGGCCCCCTTGCGATGCATTAATAAAGATTAAAGGTCTCTCTAGTCCCTGTGATCTTGGCCATGTCAAAGGGAAAGACTCATTTTTCCATCCTTCTCCCTGTCGTTTATTAATATTACAGGGTTTTGCTCTAAAAAGACTCAGGATGCCGGGAGAAGATGGGTATTCTGCACACTTGAACGTTCCTATTGCTTTGTCATTTTGCTTCTTGCTTACATGGGTAGCAGCCATCAGGCATCCAATTTCCCTGCTTTTGGGGAGAGTAGGTATTGCTCTTTCCTCCAAGGACCCCTGTGCATAAACTAAAGGCCTTGGAGTCCAGACCCCAAAGGAGACAGTTCACAGGAGGCAGAAGTGAGATTTAACGCACGAGGGTGAAGTGCACCTGTCTGTGGACTCCACAGCCTCTGCACCCTCCCTCTGTGCCAGGCACCGGAAGAGACATGTGTTGGCAGACTCAGGCAAGTGTCTCCTCTCACGGGGCTCACGCTTGTCCTAAACCAGTGAGGAGGATGGGAGCCTGGGACACTTGATGGAGACCTGTCCCTTTTTTTAAAACTGCGGTTATTCTAGAAACGCATTGTGAGTGCTCAGGATCCATTCAACAGCTATCGTTTGAATCCCTACATGGCACGGGGCCCTGATAAGTGAGTAAGCCAAGGCCCAGTAAAAGTACCAAGTGAAAAGGGAAGCTTAACCAGTTGCCCTGTGGCAGACTAGCCTGCGTTTGAGTCCTGGCTCCTCAGCCTTGAAACGGAGGAAAGAACGGCTGTGCTGAGGGCGGAGGGCTCAGCGAGGTGTGTGTATAGAGAGCCTCGTAAATGCCCTGGAGGTGGAAAGTGCTGCGTAAACTGTGTGCACTATGTGCCAGGGCTGCATGCCCAGGTAGAGGGGAGCCTAGGCTAAAGGGGTGCCTGTCTCTGGCATCTATGCAGGAAGGAAGGCTTCCTGGAGGAGACACTGCCACTGAGCCTTGTGGGACACACATGACTGAGTCGGGCAGAGACAGCCGATCTAGGCAGAAAAGAACGCGAAGGCAGAGAGAGGCGAGGGTCGGCCTGGCGCACTGGGGGAAATGGGCGATTCCGCCCTGTTCCTGTCTGCAGGTGGGCAGATGACTGAAGAGATGGGGGCAGGGCCCGCATCAGGAAATGGGATGAATGAGTGACCCTAGGCAAGTTACTCACCTCTGAGCCTCAGCTTCCCCACCTGTCAAGTGAGGATGTAATCATTGTAATTACAACATGGGCTGGCTTAGAATAGTGCCTGGTCCCCAAGAAGTAGAAGCTGTTATTAATGCTCTAGGCTCACAGGGGCACTTGCAACAGGGACATTGCTGTCCCCATTTTCCAGGGAAAGAAATGGAGGCTCAGAAAAGTTAAGGAACTTGCCCAAGGTCCCACAGGAAGTGAAGGTGGAAACATTGTTCAAATCCAGTCAGTCCCAAGCCCATTGGACCACTTGGGCCAAGGGGTTTCCTCCTGTGACAAGTTCTAGGCTGGGTTCCTTCACCTAGGGGACCGTCAGTTTGGTCCTGACATGCAGTGGAGCTTGTTCCAAAAACAACTCAACTCGTGACTTCCCCAGAGATGCCACAGCCCTTCACAAAGGAGTACTATGGCTACATGTTAGGGACTTCAGGATGACAGCGTCCCCCGTTGAGGTAGCTGCTCTTAGGAACAGAATTCGGTTTTACATTTCACACCCCAGGCCCCCTGCTAAGTCCCTTAAACTCCAGATGACACAGGGTCATCCTGACACCCCTCTGAGTAGGTACAATTACCAACCCTGCTCAAAAGCGGACACAGGCACCAGAGGAGCTGAGGGACCTGTCCCAGGTCCCTCCGCTCAGAATGGGCAGAATCGAATGCCAACGCCACGCTTTTTCCTTTTCATCATATAATCTCCAACTATAGGCAAAGTGTTTCCATCTAAAATGTGTCCTCAGGAAGCCAGCATTTAAATTTTGCTCACTCACTACTCTGCCCAAGGGGTTGGACAGAGCCACACGTGGGCAGTCACATGTCCAAATGACCTGTCTGCCCAGCTCCTTGCTCCGTTTCTTGACACTGGGTTTGGACAGGAGACTTAATCCAAGCCTGCTCTCAAGCAGCACACCTGGGAGAGTCCGAGCACAAAGGTCACTGATTCCACAGTCACGGGGCTTATGGCCAAGGAGCACACAGCACTGTGGAGGTCCGAGGTCAGAGAAGGTGCGTGGATACCGATACAGGCATCAGCACCGTGAGCCAGCGGGTGCTGAACGTGCCCATGCACCTCGCCAGTACTGCGCTTTAACCACATCTCCTTTCATCCTCATGATCACTGTGCTCTGGGACCACCTCCATTTTCCAGATGCGGAAACAGAGGCACAGAGAGAGTAAGTAATTTACTCCAAGTCACACGGCTAGTAAGAAACTGGAAAGGGGTCAGCTCTAGAAAACTGTGGGTGAGTGGGGAGTGAGTGGGGAGTGATTGGGATGCACAGGGTGTCTGGGTTATTCCCGCTGGGCAACCTCAACCCCATGTTTATTTCACGACTCACACCACCCAGCCCCTGGCACCTCTTGCAGGTGAGAACTGGGTGAGCCAGCCAGGCATGCATGCTGCCCCCTCTCACCTGGGCAAGGCTAGGGGGAGGGGCCAGGCTGGCAGAAGGAAGGAGGCCACCGTGCTGAAAGTGGCAACATCTTTGTTTGTGTGGCAACTCAGTGCCATGTGCTCAATTCCGCTTGAATCACGTTGGCAAGAATTTCAAGAGCAGCGTGGAGTTTCCTTGTGATTTTCCAAGACAGAAAGTGAGAATGGGCTGGAATAAAACCAGCAATCGAAAGCGTCAGAAGGAAAACAATGCCGAAATGTGGCAGAAGCTTGTGTGTGCTTTGCCTCTGGGGGCTGCTCCTCGGGGGCCCGCTTCGTCAGGAAGCCCTGTCTCCACAGGTTCTGGTCCCCAGGCAAGGGTGGGGGATTTCCTGTTTGATTCAGAGGGAATTCAACAAATATTTGCTGAGCAACAAATATTTGTTGTGCCAGGTCCTGCCATGGGCACTGGGGACCGGAGATGACTCAGGCACATCCCTGCTGTGCAAGAGCTCACAGCCTAGTGAGGGACAGTGACACATTAACATACAGCAACATCAATAACGCGGCGCAGGCATGTGCTAGGCTGCCCTGAGAGGCTAAGGCTTCTGCAGGTGCCAGGAGCAGAGTCGTGAGGGGATTGCCCCAGTCTGTCCCCCAGAGGAGACCAGGCAGTCAGACCAGGCTGAGAGGTGCGGGGCCACTAGGCCACTGTCCTCCCTGCAGCTTTGGTGGCAGGGAGCCAAGGCGAATGAGTCAGGCTCTTCTGGGGCACTGCTCACTCAGGCAGCCAGAGGCAGGAGGAGCTGTGGGGGCCTCCTCTCAGGGTGGCCGGCGGGGGGCGGGGCAGCACAGGGAGCTACGATACCTGAGGTGTTCCCTCTGCTTGCTAGATTGGGCAGTGGGCACAGCTGGGATTCGGAAGCAGGTCTGTCTGGTCCAGGAAGCAAAACCCACCCCAGGACACAAGTTCCCTCTGCCCCTCACCAACCCAGTCCTGCTTTTACCGCCTCCTCCAGAATCACCCCCACGTCCTGCTGCTTCGATCCCTCCCAGCTGATCTGCCCCCACTCAGCCTGGTTCATAGGAAAGAACATGGGTTTTGAGTCGGGAAGACACAGCGCACCCTTACTCGCTGAGTGACTGAGGGCAAGTGACTTCACCTCTCTGAACCTCGGTTTCCCCGTTCGTATGACACAGATGGGGGAGGCCTCTGGGAAGTGAGGAACGGGAACCACTCCACACAGTGCTTGTGGGAGAGCGGGTGTCTGACCAGCGTTGCCTCCTTCCCTCTGTCCATCCTCCTCAGCGAGAAACGCCATCAGGATCTCTACGGCGGCCTGGCTTCCTCCCACACACGGCCCCCACCCCACTTCTCACTCCCATTCGGCTCTGTCCGAACCTCTTTTCTGATTTGGGGTTAGAGCTTGTGCTGCAGGAAGACAGGTTACTCGTCCTCAAAAGGATGGAGGCCGCCTTCCCATTTGCATTAGGGACATCTCGGCAGGACTGTGTCTACACCTATTGGGGAGCGATCGGTGCTGTACGTTCCACCCCCACAACCTCTCAGACTTCCATAAGTTTCCTACCCACTGTGTAAGGTGGTGTTTCCTCTTCTGACTGGGATGCCCCCCTTGCGAAGAAGCCACGTGCCAGAGAGAAAAGGGTGGACACTTGGATAAATACCGTGAGACTCGCTCTTGCGCCCCTGCAGCCTGGCAGGCACTCCCTCAGCTCTTGCAACACGCAAACCCGTTCCCTTCCCGGCTGCTCCCCGCACCCCACCCCTCGCACGCTGGGCTCTGTCTCGGTCTCGTAGGAAGCCGGTCCCGACCACCCAACCTAAGGAGATCCCACCCCACGTTCCTCCCTCGGCGCTGCCTTGTTTCTTTCCTTCAGGGCACTATCACGGTCTGTGAGCGTTCCATTGGTTTGTTGCTTCGTTCGCTGCCGACATCCTCCCCTTGCCCTGGAAACTCCATGGGAGCAGGAACATTCCTGTTTTGGCCACCGCAGACACCCAGTACCTGAGCAGGGCCTGGCATGCGGTGGGCACTGGGTACAAATATGTTGAAGGACGGAACTAAAGAGGAGATGGAAGAGGAAGAGAGGCTTAGGTCTGAATCCCAGTCTAACTCTTAGAAGCCATGAGATAGTAGCAAATTATCTAGCTTCTGGGCTTCATTGTCCTCATCTGTAAAATGGGAGAGTAATAACCATTTCAGGAGCTTTTGAGGTGTTCTCACATGTGAAAGGCCCAGTGTGTAGTGAGTGCCCCTTTCTGCTCGTCCTTCCTCCTCCGATCCCATAACAGTCTCCGGCAGCCTGTCCAACGGTGCCTGCCACCCTCTTCCCCTGTCTGGCAAGGGCAACATGTTCCGTTGATGTCATGGGAGGAATCTGCCCTGGCCTTGGTCCTGGTGCTGGTTTGAGATTCCAAGTCCAGGGCCCGCCTTCTTACCCCTCCAGGTTAGAGTGTCTTCCCTTTACACCTGCCACACTTGGGCCCTGTTCGTGGGCCATTTTGTGTTCACTCGTGTGACTTTATAAGGTCTTTGCTCCTATTTGATGTCCCTGTATCTGTTTGGTAAGGACTTTCCCGGACCTCACTGGCAGCCCCATTGCAGATCAGTATATGCTGTCATACTCTGTCACCGTACAATTATGTATATGACAACCCAGAGGGATGTGCTGGACAGCCCCCTAGACATGACAAGTCTATATGCTCATCTCCCAAAAAACAAAGTCCCTACCTGCTCACAGTCTCACTGGACCTCTCTAGGGCCTTGGGCCCTCAGAACAGTTGGGTGCAGATGAGGATTTGAGCTGCTTTGGTCCCCCTGGGTCCCCAGAACCACACCACCCATTTTGCCAGCTGCCTGGTTCACTAGGGCCCCAAGCTCTCCTTGCCTGCCTGCTCAACATTTTGGAAGGTCATGGCAGAGGGAACACGCAGACCTCAGCATGTCCTCCTCGGCACAGCACTGTCCATTCACAGCCACCCTCATGTGTCCAGTAAAAAAAGTTTAAAGATTTATAAAAATGAAAACACTGCACAGGTAAAAAAAGAAAAAATTATAGCCCCGGTACCCGGCCCCATCCGATTCAAGAAGTAAAGTCTTACATAGGTGAGCTCCTTAACATCCACCCAAGTGAAGGCAGCCCCAGCCCCGTGTCCCCCAGCCTGACTTCCGGACCAGCCTTCGCACCCCTTCTCCTCCCAGCCAGAGGCCTCCTGAGCCCAGGTCAGGCTCCTCTGTCCTTGACACATGTGCCATGTGTGTCTTCAGGGGCCAGCAGCCCTTTTCATTCGAGCTGGGTCCTGTCTGCCCCCCAGTCTAGCCACAAAGCGCGATCGTCCATCCACTGTGGCACTGAAGACGTGCACGCCTGGGTTATCTCTTGCCTGGCTACCCTTCCATGCGCAGAGCCTGCTGATCTCTCGCAAAGAAGGCAAAAAGGCAACAATTAAACATTAATTCTTAACAGGAAGCCACAGACTTTTCACACATATACACTATCACCCCAGCATGATCACAATGAACACCAGAACCCAAGGCTCACGCCACGTGGAAATGACCTACCTACTACCTGTAATAGCTCTCGATGCTTATTCCACAACACCTGTCGAGCGCTGACTTCAGGTGCCAGGTGCCAGGATGCAGCAACGGACAGAGCAAACAAAAGGCCACACCCTCATGAAGGGCCCCCTGTTCTGCTGAAGACAGACAATAAACAAATAACAAAGCAAAATGTAGGTCAGCTGGGGGTAAGTGCTATAGAGAAGAATGTAACAGGGAAGGGGGCCAGGAAGGGGTGGGCCACAGAGAAGCAGTTTGTCCTCGGGAGGCCAGGGCTGAGGCTTCAGCGGAGGAACCCAAGGGAAACAAGGGACAGAGCCACAGGGTCTTCGGGGTGGAGCCTCGCGCAGCAGGAGGAGCAGGAAGTGCTCGGTGTGCCTGAGGAAGCGCAAGGAGACCAGGGTCGCTGGGGCTAGGGGGGCCGGGGGCAGCAGGGGCCAGACTGAAAGGACTTTCTTTGACTTTTTGCTCTGAGTGTGGTGAGAGCCATTGGCAGGCTTTGAGTGGAGGAGGGTCAGGACCTGGCTGGTGGGTGGGGAACAGTGACAGGGGCCAGAGGGAAAGTAGGGAGACCAGTCAGGAGGCCTTGACAATAGTCCCAGTCAGGGAGCAAGGACGTGGCTGGGATGCAGGGAGTAGAGACGGTGATGAGAAGTGGTTGGATTCGGGCTGTGTGCCGAAAGCGAAGCCAGCAGGGTCTGCTGTGGACTGGATGTGGGTTATGAAAGACAGGAGTCAAGGATGAGTCTAAGTTTGGGAGCCAACTTAGTATCATCTGCAAACTCGCCAATGCATAGGCCTCCCCTTCCCTGAGTCACTTATAAGAAAGAAAACTACACGGGCCTAACATCATTTCCTGGGAACTTTCATTTCCTAACTTAAATCAGCTCCCAGAAGGAATAAATCAGAGTTTATTTATTAGACTGCTCCATCTTATACTGCATAAATGTCTTCCGTAGTCCTCAGTATGAACCTATCAATGAGATTCAAAAGAGAAATAAATTGCATCCATCGGTAGCCCTCATTTATTGTTCAACAAAACATTTCCTGAGTGCCCAGTCTGTGCCAGCTACTGTGGTCTTAGCTAGGGACTGAGTGTATAAAGACCAATAAAACATAGTTGGCTCCTATTCGTCAGGGTCTTATAGTCAAGGAAGGGAGACAAAACATAAACTGACAAATTGCCATACAGGGAGGTGAGTACTGAGACAGAAGCGTGAACAAACTGCTGTGGGGACATCAAAAACCTAGTACTTGATGGAGGAGCAGAGAAATGCTTCACTTGATCCCAATTTTAATTACTCAACTAAGACCTCAGGTAGAATAGTTGACACTCTCCTTGCAAGAATTATTTTACCTGAAGTCCTGTACCCTAAACTTGTGCAACCGGACAAATAATAGAGCTCTACTCAGCCAAGAGTCACTTGTGAAGAAGCCACTCAAGGAGTAATTGGAAAGGTGTTCCTGTCCAATCGCTACTCGTGATCCCGAAAGAACACCAAAGAGGACTCAACTTACGGCCCAGGGGAACACTCCTCACCACCCGAGCCTCGAGCCTCGCCTCGCACAGCCTGGCCCCTCCCCACCCCAGCTGCCTGTAGCCAGGATGCCCTCTGGCCTCCTCACTAATCCTGAACCCTTTATCTCTCCCCTCCGCTTCTCTGAGCACTTTCCCTGATTCTGCACAACACAGGTCCAGACTAAGTTGGGATGAAGAGCAAGTTCCTCAAAGGGAAAGGTTGACTCTCCTTTGAGAATATGGGAGACATTATTTCTATGAGGCAGGTACGATTTCCTCTTGGCCCTAAAGCCTGATGCCCCTAAGGCTTGTCTGCCTCCTTGTGGTGGGCTGTGAAAACTAGCTATGCAGTGAAGGTCCGACCTAAATGAATTGCTCAGCGGGGTGTCCTGCCCCACATTCGCTCATCCAGTAACATTACTAAGCACCTGTTATGGGGCTGGTGGTAGCTTGCTGGCAATGGGATACAAAGATCTTGGAGGTGTGGTCCCCACTCTTCTGGCCTTACAGCCCTGTGGGCGAAAGAGACATCGATCAAGAAGGCACATCCATTACTGCACAGTCACTGCCCTGATAAGTCTTACACAGAAGAGGCACATGACATGAAAAATGGGGAGATTTCATTGAGGGGTTCAGGAAAAGGGCTGAGGTCTGTGGGTGAGCAAGAGTTAGAGTGAAGGGTATTCTGGAAGTGGGGAGTGTGAGCAGAAGAGTTACCTAACCTGACCTATCATGACCCCAGCTGCTGACTTGGGAATTCAATGAAGGGAGAAAGGCAGCAGTGGAGGAGAGGACAAGTACAGAAACGGAAAGGCAAGTTATAAAGCTCTCTCTGTGGTCCAGGCAGGGGCTGCTGGTAGCCTGGCCCAGAACAGTCACGGGAGAAGTTGGGAGAAGTGGCCAGATTGGGGGCGCATTCTGAAAGCAGGCCTGACAAGGTTTCCTGGCTGATTGGAAACGGGGTGTGGATTAGAGAGACGTCGAGGGTGACTCTGAGTTTTCTGGCCTAGGCAGCTGAAAGGGTGGCGTTTCCTGAGAGGCATAGGCTGAGGGGGGAACAGACTGGGGGCTGGAGGAGGTCAGGAGCTCAGCTGAGGACATGCCAAGTTTGAGATGCCTGAAATGAAGATATTGAGTTGAGAAGACCCTGAGGTGGGTTCAGTATGAAAATGAAAAAGGCAAGAACCAACTCACATAAGGTTCTGTAGGTCATGGAGGGGAGCTTGGATATTTTTCTTCGTAAAATGAGAAATCACAGAAGACTTTTAAGTACAATCTAATTTACTTCCAGAAGATTATATTGACAACTGAGGGAAGAATGGGGGGAAAGGGTGGGGGGGAGAAGACCCATTGGGAAACCTTTGCACAGAAAATGATGGTTAGGATTAGGATGTCAGTGAGTGGATCAAAAAACTGTGGTACGTTTACACAATGGAATACTATGCAGCAGAAAGAAAGAAGGAGCTCCTACCCTTTGTGACAGCATGGATGGAACTGGAGAGCATTATGCTAAGTGAAATAAGCCAGGCGGTGAAAGACAAATACCATATGATCTCAATTATAAGTGGAACCTAATCAACAAAACAAATAAACGAGCAAAATAGAACCAGAGACATGGAAATAAAGAACAAACTGACAGTGACCAGAGGGGAGGGAGGAGGGGGATAACAGGGGGAAAGAGGGGAACGGATCAAGTCAAGGAACGTGTATAGAGGACCTGTGGACAAAGACAAGGGTGAGGGGGCAGGATTGACTGTGAGAGGGGGTACGGCAGGGAAGAGTCATGGGGGGAACTGGGGACAACTGGAACTGAACAATAAAAAAACATTTAAAAATAAATTTAAAGTTTCTTAAAACGTTTGGATGTTGGAATTGGAGAAAAGGAAGAGATTTGGGACAAGGCTTGATGATGAATGTGATATGACTGGTACAGGAGAGAGAAGAAAGAAGCAAAGAGGGTCGCCAGGGTTCTGTCTTGAGGAAATGGAGGGTGTGGAGGGGGCTGTTTAGGGTTAGGAAATGTCGCTGAATAAGGTGTTACTTGGGTAGGGAAATGATAATGTTCTCCCAGGAACATTCAACAATGGAAATGGAAGGATGAAGAGGGAGGGTAGATGAGCAGGTGGTCTGAGGCAAAGGGAAGCACACGTTCCCAGGGCGGCCTTGCATGGGGCACTCTGAGTAAGATTGTCCTGGAATATAAAATACAAACGGTGATGGCAGGACAAGGACAAGGTAGAAACGCCCGCAGGAACCTCATGAGGAAGCATTATTTATTTCATGTTACGAAGAGCAGTGGGTGTATAGGATATTCCACACAGATGGATTCTGGGTTATTTATTGCACTGATAAAGAACTGTCATTGAACGCTTGTATGGTAATATTTTCCATTGCTTGATTTGGAAATCATGTGCTCTTTTTATATTTTTTATTTGCATTTCATTATGAGCTTCTTGGACACCTGCCATGACTTGATGGAATCAATTCATGAAGGGCTTAATTTATTTTTTTAAGATTTTATTTATTTATTTTTAGAGAGAAGGGAAAGGAGGGAGAAAGAAAGGGAGAGAAACATCCATGTGAGAGAGAAACATGGATAGGTTGCCTCTCATATGCACCCCCACCAGGAACCAAACCCACAACCCAGCCATGTGCCCTGATGGAAATCAAACTGGCGACTTTTCTCATTGTGGACAGGACTCCAACCAGTTGAGCCACATGGGTCAGGGCAGGGCTTAACTTATTCTGGGAAAAAACTGCATCATTTCTCAGGTTGATACCAAGGACTTGCTGATAGCTGGGCTGGGCGATGCTGTTACCTAACGGATGCACACCTTCCCAGTGGTTGGAAAATAGATGTTTGAGCATATAGATTTCTCCTCTAGTTCCTGCTTTATTTGAAAAAATCTTAAATTTATTCCAGAGTTATTCATTAATTCATTTATCCAACAAAATTTTTTTAAATTATTACTTTGTTCCAGGGGAGCCTAAGCTCTGGGGGTCAAGTGGGGAGCAAACAACAGACTTAGATGCACACACAGTGCCATGTATGAAGAAAAAGCTGGGGGAGTTTGGAGAGTGTATAACCAGAGGTTTAGCCAGCCTGGTATTTAGGCAAAAGGTGAGGAAGAAAAGAGTGTTGTTGCAGGCAGAGGTATCGGCATGTGCAAAGGTCCTGTGGCAGGGGAGAACATTGAGATAACTAAGGGCCAGGAAAGAAGGCAGAGCTACTAGAGCAGAGAAAGGAAAGCAAGACTTGTGGGGGGTGGGGGGTGAAACCACGGCAGATGTTTAATTTTGTCCTTTAAGCAATGGGAACCACTGATGGATCTTAAGAAACCAGAAACTGATGTGATAACATTTGCATTTTATTATATTTTTAATATTCTTTAATTCAACGTGATTCCTAGGAATTCATCTTAAGGATATAATGAAATATGGTACAGTTTCACATAAAAGAATGTTCATTAATGTTATTTATAACAAAAATGAGATACATCCAGTCTTGACGTGGCTTCTTCTTTATATTCTTTGTCATAGGACTTCTGTTCAGCTGGGTTTCCGATGGTTATCCAGGTTGACTGTTCTATAGTTTAGTTGGAATTTTCAAGTGGTCATGGGAGGAGGTGACTGCCATGTCCACCTATACTTCCCCATCTTGACCAGACCCTAGAGTGCATGAGTCTGAGTCCAGCGCCTGCTAGAGGGCCAAGTGATTTCAACTCCTTAGGTCAGCTCTGCTCCCCTGAACAAGGGCAGGGTGACTCTTGATAGATGGGGACACTAAGTGACTGGCACACCCATGGCAGTTATTTTATAGAAAAATATCAAGTACAAAGCTCAAAATGTATTTTAAAAAGTTGTACATGTATGTGTACAAGAACCAGCTGGAAAAAAATCATTGTACTGATGCCACACTTCTGGGAGATTGTAAAACCTCTTTTTCTCTGTAGACACTGATCGGTGCTCAGAGCAGGCATGTCCATGCACCCCTGGCTGCTGCCTGGGCCGGAATTCTGGGCCCACAAGGAAGTTCCACAGCTTCTTTAGGAAGAAGGAAAGCAGATCTCAGATGCCCCTGGCCAGGACAGCTTGTGGCCTGCAGGGGACAGGGAATCTGGGCAGAGATTCTCCCTTGCTGAGCCCGTTAACATCAGTTTGTGAGGCCGGGCCCCTTATCGATGGCCCTTTATGGGGCAAAAAGAACTTGCCATCCTGAGAAACACCAGACCTCTGGCAAGGCATGAAAGAAGCAGCAATGGCGAAGCCTCCCCCTCTGTCATTAAAGCGTCAGTTGCCAGATAGATGCCAGGGTGGCATTCCAAAGGCTAGTGGGGTCTCAGGGGCCAGGTGGGGGTCACAGCAGACAGGCAGCAGAGAGACGCAGCTGAGGGTGCTGGCAGCAGGTTGCATATCTTGGAAAGCACGACCCAGACCTACAGCTGCAACACTCAGGCCGCTGCTCCTTGGGGAACTGTGGAGCGTCTCAGTAGGAGGGTATTCCGAGGGCTTGATGCAGGATTTTGCTTGTGTTCTTAGGTGCTTTCTGTAGAAGGTTCAAGGAAGCGGGGATTTGCTATGGATTTGGGTGTTCTCATGACGTGGGTGTAATTCTGACTGAACATCTGTATTAGTTTGCTCGGGCTGCCATAACAAACTATCACAGCTTGGGTGGCTTAAACAACGGACATTTATTTCTCAGAGTTCCAGAGGCCCGAAGTCCAAGATCAAGGTGTCGGCAGGTTTGGTTTCTCCTGAGGCCACTTTCCTGGGCTTGCAGAGGGTCGCGTTCTTGCTGTGCCCTCACATAGTGGTCCCACCATGACTGAGTGCCCCTGATGTCTTTCTCTAAGATTTGACTTTTAAATCACCCCTCTGGCTCCAGTACAGATGAAGAAATGAGAATGAGCAAGAGTGACTGAGGGCAGACCTGTGAGGAGGCCACTGCAGCTGTCCCGATGACAGGTGACGGTGGCCTGGACTAGGATGGGGAGTAGAGAGGGAGAAAAGTGGAAGGATTTGATAGGTAAATCAATAGGACTGGATGCGTTAAGTAAGTGAGAGCAACCCTGAGGATTTTAAATGAAGACATGCCAGAATCATTTGACTTATTGGCCACTGGCGCTATAGCTAATCCATGAGGAGCAAAAGCCATCCAGAGCCATTGTGACAGTGACTGGATGACTGGAATAAATAGTGTCACGGCCTGCCCCTTGTGGTCAGACCACCATACCAAAGGCTATAAGGACATATAAAACAAGGGTCCCTATCCTCATGAAGTAAGACCCGCCTCATTCGTTCATTCTTTCCCTCATTGATTACTATGTAAGAAATTTCATAACATACAAAATATTATGGGTGCCCAAGGGAGGCCGTCAAGGCCTGCAGCTGGGAAAAATGAAGCAGGGGAAGAAAAAGGTGGGGGGCGCTGATGAGAATCCCAAACTGAGTATAAGAGCATAGCACTAGAAGATGGAGAGGTGTGCGGTATGACTGGCGCTCAGAGCTCTCGGTGAGGAGTAAGAAAATGGCCACTGTTCCAGGTATGGGCTTCACATTTTTATTCATATAAAAGAGGCAATTATTTGCTCTTTTTTACAAACTAAAATAGACTTCTTAGGTTTTGTGAGATCTTTAAAAGCAAATTTGTCTGACTGCAAATCAACCTTTGCGAGGCTGGAGCGGCAAGGGCGGCATCTGTGTCGGACTCAGGGTCCGCCGCCACTTGCGCCGCTTGCAAACAAGGCCTGCGCTCTCCCTCTGTGTGGCACTAAATTCCAATCCAGGGAAACTTGGGGCGCTTTTTTTCTCAGTGTGCCGGGGTGGATGTCATCATCTCAGACTTGAGTTAGGAAACGGAAACATTAAAGGGACGCGGGTAAATTTCATCAAGAGTGGCCAACCATGCCTATAAAGCAAGTGTTTTCCCATTAAAATAGGGGAAATAGATCATGAAGAAAAAAAGAAACGCATACACAACCATGGAAAGACATTTCTGAGATGTGAGCTTGCTATTAGTCATTTCACACATTTTTAAAAATACAATCAAGCCAAGCCCACATTTTTGATAGCTTTTTAGGTGGAGATGACCAACACCTGATTTTAATGGTTGGCGTTTATGTCCGTCCCTAACTTCTTTTGTTTCTACCTCAAATTTTTATTTCAAACTAATGTTGCTCAAATTGTATCATATATTATTGGGAGGAGTGTTCTATACAAAAAATTATTCTTTAAAGGAAATTTTATATAGAAATATGTATTTGACCTTTTTAAGTTTGGGTACACACAGTTGCTTCTTACAATTTTCTTTTCATTATCACATTTGTTCAACTGTGGAAATAGGAGTTGAATGAGGGGGAGGATTCAAAACTAAAAGAGGAAATACTTTATGAATATTTCCCATATGAGATCCCTGTAGCTCTAGAGATACAATGTCTCTATAAAGTGACTTAATATCCATAAATGCCAGCTTACAAAGCATTAATCCACTCCATCAAAGGAAAAATTCTTTTCCATCTTTCCCCCCATAAGTAAACTTTGAAAACAAGGACAAGCACATATAATACAGCAGCTTGCATTTCTATAGCAACTTTCACAAGAGAATTCCCCAGTACTTTGCAAACAGTAATTAATTAGAGCACTTAACATCCCTGTGAGGGAAACCAGAGATGCGGGTACACACTAAACAACCCCCAACACTGATGCGTTCTTACCTCTGGGGTGGATGAGCAGCTGTTGTTTAAAAACTGTATAGCAAACAGAATTCAACATTTTAGAAAATTATTGGACTTAGTATTCCAAGACACAACAAAAAGTTGGATTTGGTGCAGGCTTTTTGTCTTGTCGTGTAAATGTGATAGAGAGGGATGAGAGCAAGATCCTGTCTCCTGTGTCATCTGCCATTATTGCATCCCCTAAGGCTAGATCTACCCCGTGGCATGAAGTAACTCGGCCAGGTTCATCATTCCAGAGAGGACCTCATTACCAAGCTATCTGCCCTAAGAAATGTAGCTAACTTTCTTGAGAAACACATATAGAGAGCCTATTATTTGCCAGGCACTGTTTTAAGCGTTTAGTAACTCTTAACTCATTTGATCCTCATAGCAACTCTTTTTTGGAATCAGTATTATTACTATTATTACTATTATTATTATTACCATTTGATAAGTGAGAAAACTGAGGCATAGAAGTTTTAAGAAATTTGCCCAAGTTCTTTCAGCTAGTGAGTGGCTGAGCCAACACAGTCTAGGTCCAGAGTCCATGCTATCTGCTTTACCCTATGCTTCATTTTAGGGCTGGCATCACCTGTAACTACACTTGAATGCTTACAAAATGGCATATTTAGGAGGCTGGTTGGCATATTTTCTCAACTTGGTCATGAAGATTGTATCATTTTTCAGAGGGCTTTTAGGGTTTTTGTTCGTTTGTTTGTTCGTTCGTTTGTTCATGTGATTACCAGGAGTGGTGGCTCAGAGGTAGAAAGCTGATCCGAAAGAAAAAGAGCCTCCCTCTTCAGCACCTTGGAGAGCGCCGCTCAACTGGCTTGTTTTTCTTTTTGTTTGTCCTGGCAGTGCGGCTGCTCTTGGGGCCCTAATGAGCTTCCACGACCACAGGGTGAGCCCCAGTACAGGTGAGAGCCATGCTAAAAGGGAATTTTTTTTTTCACTCCTTTCTGTTACTAAGATCATACCTTTACGACATCAGAAAATGGCCGGAATTTGTCAGACCAGTTTAATCCAGGTAGGTCATCTTGAGCTCAGGACCCAAGAGCCCTGGTTTTCCCATCTTAGGCTACTGGACTGTCTTGGGCCTAAAAGCTGATGAGTTTCATATTTAACATCCAGTTTCCTCTTTTTCTTTTTTCCCTCCCAGGTCCCTGGCAGGAGACTATCTCCTGTCAGGGACCTTGGGCAATTAGGCTTCTGCCCAAGGACCACTGGTGCATTTTTTCAGTTTGCCCTGCAGGAAAGGCAGAGAAGTTTATGGTGAAGAGCACAGGCTCTGAATTCAGGCTGCCTGAGAATTCTTCTTTGCTCTGCCACTTTCCGGATGCGACCTTGGGCAAGGTACTTAACTTTATTAAGCCCCAGTTTTTCCATCTATAAAATGGGCTAATAATGATCACAAGATCATCATCATCATCATGGTTATAAGACTGTTCTAAAGCTTAAATAAGGCAATATGATTAAATAACAGATTTGATCATGATAAAAAATAGGGAAAGTAGTAATGTCCCTTTCTGAACAATGAGATTCTTGTGACTGATGTACTTTCCCCCCGTGCATCCGTTGTCAGGGATCTTTGAGCCAAAATTCCCACTTTGCATTGTCAACTCTGTAAGACCCAATGACTTGCTCATTGGTATTTCTTTTCTTCTTCTCCAGAGCTCACCTTCCCTTCTGACTGACATTCTGTGAGCCTGATTCTTTCTGTGATTTTATTCTCTGGGTCATTTCAAACCACTGCATGAGATGGCTAGATAGCTGTGAATCATTAGGATATAAGCCGCAAGTGAGCAAAGACTTTTGCTTATTTTGTTTGTAGCTATGTGCCCAAAAGACTGGAACAGAAAAAGGCAATGGCATCTTTCCATAACTGTTGCTCAGACTAATCCCTTCACTAGGGCTTAATACAATCACTAATACAATCACTTTGCACTGGGGCTGAGTTAGCTAGCTGCTACAGCTTCACCGGTTACCCATGATTCTGCCAGCCCTTGACAGGCAGAGTAGCTGCAGAAGTTTCTATGTTGAGACTGTTCACAATGCAGTCTGTCCTTCCCCTGTGTTCTAAGGACGGGAAATGAGGAAGCAGTGTGGGAGGCTGGTTGAGAAAAGTCTTCTTTATCAAGATTACTAATCTCAAGATCTCAGCTGGTATGGGCCCCTTCCCCAAAAAACTAACAGGGTTTTACCAACTTGATAGAAATAACTGTAGTAAAATTAGTTGCAGCAAAACCATGCCCTTCCGGCTCAGAGACCCAGTGTGTGGGCGACGCTGTGCCGCGTCTGTGACGGGGAGATTCCCCTGGGGAGGGCTGGATCCTGTGACACAGCCAAAGATTTCACTGCTACTGCCACTTGTGACAGGTTATCAGGCCATATGAATGAACCGGAGGGCTGTGGAGGGAGGCATAGTCAACTCTCCATCAGGATCATGGCAGCTAACACAACCTCCAAACCCTCACAAGGTAATTTAATTCCAATTCCACTTATGTTTCTTGAGTGCTTACTATGTGCCAGGGCCAGGGAATGGCTGGAGGCAGCAGATTTCTGGGTATTTGGTTTTAAGAAAACAGAGCTGGAAAAGATAGTCACACGTTTCCCTCTCTCCTCCATTTCCTTCCATCGCTCGGTCGGCCTTGGTCTTAAGATTTGAACACCCTCCCAAGCTGGAGTCAGCATCTCTTCCGATTTTTGGAAGGAATCCAGTCTACCCTCTTCTCTCTCAGCAGGTAGCACAAACACAGCGATTCTAAGCAGGCAGGGAGCGCTTTTCTTCTTCTCCCTTCAGGAAACCTTCCAGTTCTGGTCTCGTTACAAGAATCTTGCATCTGAAGTCTCGCTGGGAATAAACACACGTTTCTGATAACTCTAAAGATTAAGCCAATGAAATAAAAATTCATTTTTGAGACATAAACTGTAAATGGCCAGGATTTTCCACAGAAATATTGGCACTTTGGTAGAGGCATGGCAGCCCTCAAGTTGACAGTAATTTGCTGCAGCGTGCCGGGCAGTCCTGCAGTCGTTCAATAGACAAGACATCATCAAATACCACATCTGAATTCTGTTCGTATTATTAGAATGAAAAGGGTAATGCAATTCAATTGCCTGGAGAATCGTCATACGCAGAGACATAAACAGAGCTGGCCAGAGGCAAAATTGCTCCGCGAGCGAAGTTTGTCTACAGGGCCCCTGGCTTGCCTTCTTTGGCCTCCCAACTCAGTCCTCCCTTTACAGGAATCCTGTGTGAATTTAAATCAACATGCTACCCCTCCCAAGGGTATTTGCTTTTCAAATGTTCTTTCTAGTTTGATAATGAGGGGATTAAAAACTCACATTTATCAAACACCTACAATGGACCAGGCACATTTCATAAACAAGGTTAATCTTTGTTGCATGCTATATACTTGTTCATTCAAAAAATACTTATTGACTATCTGCATTGAGCCAGGCACTGTGCTGGGTACTGAAGATCCAACAGAGATCAAAAAGTCAGATCCTCCCCTCCTGGGCTCTGTAGCCTAATGGGAAGAAAGAAGCAAGAAACTAACAAATACATAAACGTTTGCCAGGCAGAGATAAGTGCTATGCCAAAAAATAAAGCTGGGTAAGACATGGGGAATGACAGAAGGGGGGTGTTATATAAGACAGCACAGCCAGGGAAAGCTTCTCAGAGGAAGTGACAGCTGAGCAAAATGAACAAGCCATGCTGATTTCTGGGAAAACACATCCTGGGTTGAGGGAACAGCACGTGCTAAGGCCCTGAGAGTGCTCAGTGTGTTCCGAGAAGAAGGCGAGTGGAAAAGAGCAGAGTGAATGAAGGGCAGAAACAAAGAGAAGAGCAGAGAGGAGGTGGGGGCTGGACACAGCAGTGCTCGTAGGCTATGCTGAGGAATTCACTCTGAGGGATGTCCGAATCCATGGGAGGGTCTAAGGAAAGGGGCGGCATTTGGGGACTCGGTTTCAGGAGCTTGCTCTGCTGGGTGGAGTGGCCTAGATGGGAGTGAGCGCGGAAACACAGAGGCCCATTGGGGGCAATTGCAAAAACCAAGGAGGGAAATGGACGTGGGCCAGAAACAGAGCAAACCGGGGGAGATGATACCAAATAGACCCCACTATCTGAGGTGGGGGTTATGGCCCCCACCGTGCTGTGCCATAGTGCAAGCCAAGGTACAGAGAGGACAGGTAATTAATTACCCAAGGCTCATGGGGTCGGTACGCAGCCAGACCGAGGCCTACTGGCTGCCCGGCTGCAGAGGCCTGGCCCTCCTTGCTCAGCCACAAGCTTCTCTGTTACCGCGTCATGGAAGGCACTGTTTCCTGGGGGAGGAATTTCACTCCTCAGAGAGCAGGGACAGAAGGAAGGAGGGAGGCTGGTGATTTTGGGGGCCCTTGGAATCTCACTCTAGCCCTCGCTTTGAAAGGGCTCCACCGCGAGTAAGTAATAACAGCCAGCACCCTTCAAGCTACCGCTGAGACTCAGCAGTCTTCTCGGTGCGTCCTGCTCCTTCTGGCGACCATTCCTCACGATGGCTCCCGTGAAGGGACTGCAGTTATCACTCCCATTTCAAGGATGAGGGGACCAAAGCTTAGCTGTCGTCACTGGTCCAAGGCGACAGAGCTGGGATGTGAGCCCTGGCGGTCTGGCCCCCAGAGGCCCGACTCCTGAACATTATACTATTTCTTCCTTAAAGAGATGTTTACTTTTCAGTACTTTTGTGCTGAACTTTGGGCCTGGAGACTGAGGTTCACACTACTGATACACATGTAAACTGACTCTCATTGACATGAACTGGGGGGACACTGGAGAGTGGCATGCAGGGGATGAATGGCCTGTCCTCAAGGGCTCTGCCAGGGGCCTCCTGCCCAGGATGGAAGCCAGATGAGATGGCCTCAGGATCCCCACCCATCTTCAAGTTGTTGATAAGTCTGTCCCTGTATATCACTGGCTTGTCCATCCGGGGGCACAAGTCTTCCAGGTGTTGGGGCAGAAGACCTGAGTAGCTGTTAATAAAGCTATGACTGCCAGCTCTCAGTTTTATCTGATGGGTGATGATGATGTTTCCAATCCCTCATTCTTTCCAGTTTTAAGAGGAAAGGGGGAACTGGAAGTATGAGCTTATATGGGTAGGACAAGGACGAGAACAGGGATAAGGACAGGGAAGAGGAGTGGGTGGGGGGAGGGCAGATTCCCAAAGGAAAGACTGAGCTGTTCTGGGAAGAAGAGAGGGTGGTGTGTGCCCCTCAGGGAGAGAGAGAAATGGGGGAATGCTGATTCTCAAAATGCCACAATCCACAGTCTCCCCAGAAGTCCCTCTTTCCCTCATCCTCCCCCTTTACCCACCTTCTCCCCCAAAGCCTTTCATTTTTATCCATCTTGCCTCAAAGGCACTTACTCATTTATAAGAGCATCCCTAATCCCCTTCTGTTACAGAGAATTCACCTAACTCCCCTTTATGCCCAACTCACATAATAAAAATAAACAATAATAATAACAACAAAACATCTTCTCTTTATTGAGCTTGCTTTTACATACTTTATCTCCTTCGATTTAGCATCAGAACAGCCCTACAAGATGCATATGGTTATCTCCATTTCACAGATAAAGTGCCCAGGGCTCAGAGAAGTGCCCAGGGTCACATAGTTGGGTGACTGGAAGATCAGGAATCCAAACCTGGGCCAACTTGACTCAGAGACGCAGGCCTTTTCCCCTACATGTTTCCACTTCTACCCCACCCCAGCCTCACTGAGTGACTGGAGGGCTGGCACTTGCACTCGTTCACTTCTGCATCCTCAGCAGCCCGTTGGTACTCGGTAAATATTGATGGAAATCACTCGCAGGTGAATAACTGGATGAAACCTGAGTTACGATGAACTGGCTTCTATAAATATGCTCACATGAACTCACATTGTCAGGGACAATGCCAACAGTTTTTGAGAACCATTTATCCATCTGACAAAAATATTTAAAGTGCTTATTGGAAATCCACTGAGTGTCAGGCTTGTGTAAGATGCAGGGGGAATTGTGGGAACAGACCATCCTGGTCCCTAACTTTGAGGAGCTCGTAAAATTGAGTGGGGGGAAAAAAAACAAAAATAAGCAATCAGTAATGTCACAAAGGAAAAGATGTTTGCAAATTATTAAAGAGTGGCGAAGAGAGTACAAGATACCAAGGAGAGGGCTGTGGTTAAGGCAGGAATGTTCTCTGAGTAAGAAATATTTAAGGTCGAATAGAAGTCAGCCAGGGAAAAAGTCGGGGGAAAGTGTTTCAGGCAGAAGGAATGGCATATGTGAAGGCCCCAAGGCAGGATGAAGCGCTTAGAGCCTTCCAGAAAGTACAGGACGATTAGTTTGGACAGAGCCAAGAGTGGGAGATAGGAGACAGAGCATAGGACACATGCAGGGCCTCATGGGTCTTGTTAAATATTTTGGATTCTAGCCACTGGCAATGGAAATCTTTTGGAGGGTACGAGGCAAGGAAGTGTCCCCCTTCAATCTGTTTGAGCTACATGGGCAATGGGAAGAAGAGACTGGTTAGGATGCTATGTCACCAGGCAGATAAAAGCCACTTGGGCCAGGGGTGGTGAAGAGAAATGGATGGATTTAAGACCCCTTCCCGATGCAGGACACTGAACCCAGAAGACAATGTTGACATAACTCGGTCATGTCCACAAACGGACCCGTGCTGTCCAAAAGGCAGTGCAGACTTGGGAGCAGACTTCTAATCCACAGTCCGCCTTTTATGGCTACGTAGCTTGAGGAAGGTCTTTGAGACTCTTGGATCCTCAGTTTCCTCATCTGGAAAATGAGGACAAGAGAACCAGCCTTCTGGGAATGTTGTCATTGAATGAGATAATACATGCCACAGTCGCATAGTGACCTTCTCCCGACAAGTGAGCATCTTTTTGCCACCTCCAGACACCAGTAGTCTGACTTATGAACTGCCCCCCAGTAATCATTTTTAAAGAAAGAATTAATCCCAGTACACCCCATGATAAAGAGAGAATGCAGGATGGCCTTACAATAGCCTGCCAACCTCATACCAGTAACACTTGTCACTGACCACAGCCTCTCATCGCTTTAGCAGTAACTCAATTACAAGTCCCTGGGCACCTTCAGGCACAAAGCTTCTCCCATGGGTCCCCATTGTTTCCCTGAGAAGCCCAGGGCACAAGTCAATTTCTCGGTCCTAATAAGAGCTTTTCAACACCCGACAGTAGCTATTGAGCATGTGCTAAGTACAGCCTTAAGGCCACCCAGGATGACTCCTCCTGGCCAGCAGAGAGGTGTGACTGGGCTCTGGCATCAAAGCCTCACATAGCAGATGTTGCTGCCTTCAATGCCGACCCAATTATGATGTTAACGCCTGGACACTAATCCCTGGGTCCTTGCCAGCCAGGATCTGCTCTGCTCTCTGGTTTAATAACACAAGTCCTCTAGGGGATCAAGGAAGGGTCTTGGGAAAGCCACACTCTCAACAGCTCAGATTCAAAGCCTGACTTCTCTGCATCACACTCAGGGACTGAAGATAGCCATGTATTTCAGCAGCGAATGGCAGCCCCTGTCACCACAGGGCTGTCAGTAAGGATTGTTGTCGCAACTAAGACCCAGAAAATCAAATGTCTTACTCGAGGAAATAAAATACATTTGTGGGAACTCCCTGAATACAAATTTGCTTTCCGGATACCCAGGTGTTTGAAATGTGTTAAACAAGCAGTAAGCCCCACAAGGGCAGGGGAAACAGCTCAGTGTCTGGCACACAGGGAATCTTTTTGGCATGAGTGGCTAGTCATGATTCAAATTCAGTATCAGAACTACGCTACTTGACAGTCGGTATTACAAAGATAGGCGATCCACTCTGCATTATCGATGACAATTTTTTTTAATACCTGGCTCTTCACTGTCCAAAATGCCCCAATCCACTTTTTCCTTTGTCCAGTCTGTGCATATCCCACAGAAACAAGTCCCAAAGGAATCTTACAGATGCAGGACTGTGCAGGGCTTCCTTGAGGTGACTGGGTTGAGTTCCAGAGCATATGCAGAGGTGAACCTGGCAGTGGTGCATTTGGAATAGGGGATGTGAGCTTGGAAAGTGCATCTTAGTAGAGAGAACAGCTATGTAATGTCCTGTAGCTGGATTGCAGAGAAAGACGTGGAAAATAGAATGAGATGAGGACAGAGAGATAGGCAAGGCTTGGACAATGACATACTCAGTGGCTGAGTTAAGAACTTTGGTCTCGATTAAGAAGTCGAAGAAGAGTTCTGGGGGTGAGGAAGTGTGAGAGTAAGATGATATGGTGTGGTCTTGAAGAGGAGCCTCGGTTGCATGCAGGAAGGCCAACCTGGAAGCTAAGCCACAGTCCAGATGAAAGAAGACGGTGGTTTAGACCAAGGAGGTTGCCGCAGAGATGAATAGAAGAGGGTGGATTTTTTTTTTAATTGAGGACCTTATGGATTAGACATCATAATTGGTCATGGGGATGAGGGAGGGGAATATCAAAGAAGATTACCAGGATACTGATTCTCACAACTGGAGATAGTGAGGAGAAGATGCTGGAAGAGGGACATGTTGGAGGGATGGGGAAAGGGTATGAATCATAAGCTCAACAATGGGACCATTGAGTTTGAGATGTCATGGAGACATCCTATCGGCAGATGGAGATACAGAAGTATAGTTTGGAGAAGTCAGAGCCACAGACATAAATGCAGAAGTTGCTGCTGACCGAGCGGTAATGTGAGCTGTGGACATCGATGGGATTTCCTAGGGACATACATCAAAGGGATACACCCTGATTTACTTAAGCATCTAATGCTACTGGACAGTGGAGCTGTTTCTGATCTTCTGACATCATAAATGTCCCAGTAATAAATATCCTGTTCCTAATTTATAGCTTTATCCATATTTCTAGGTTAATTTTCTAAATAGTCTGCCTTCCTAACATGGTTAGCAATGGATAACTGCTAAGAGAATGGCTATGTCATGGATCCAAAATAAAATAGAAATTCTTTTTTGATAGATTATTATTTGTGGTGGCCTATGTACTGCTCTCTTTCAATATCTGGTGATTTATTGTCTTCCCTAACTAACCGGACCACAAGGACCTTCTTCCTCTGAATTCTAGCGGCTAATCCTAGAGATGTTCAGTCCATTCTTGTCCTCCATAATCCAGGTATTTTATGATATATTTGGAACTTGAGAGATGGAACTGTTTTGTACTTCTTGACTTCCGCTTGGGGTCTGGTACAATAAAACTCTGCACAGGGTCAATGTATAATGACTATTGTAAACAAACTAACTGGGCAAGAGGATGCTAAGAGCTATATTAATTAAACATCTGCTATATACCAAGACCTGTTCTTGGAGCTTTAAACATAATACACATGTTCCAACCCTCCGAAAAACACCCCATTTTATCCCCCATTTCACACAGATATTAGGGTAATAGTAACTGATATAACAACTAAACCCCCAAATCCCAAGGGTTTAACACATAGAAGGTGATTTCTCTCTCGCAACTGTTTCTCACTCACTGGAAGTTCCAAACAGGCAGCTCTCTACTCTAAGCACTGATTCGGGGAGACAGGCCTTTGGATCTTGTGATTCCACCATCTTCAGCGCACAGTTTCTGGACGTGCGGGGCTCCTTTGCCTCAAACCAGACGGGGAAAGAGCATGAGAGGGGGCCCGTAAAAGGCCCTTTCAGACTATGCCTGGAAGTGGCAGACATCACGGGCACGACATTCCACTGGCCAGGGCTCAGTCACGCTGTCATACCTAACTACGAGGAAGCTGACTGCTAGACTACAGGGAAAACAGGTCTGGGAGATTCATAGCAGAAAAGCCCAGAGAGGTTAAGTGACTTTCCTAATGATACTTGGTGTATGCACAGCAGGGCTAGGATTCACATCCCAGTGTGTGTAACACCAAAGTCCATGCTTTCTCCCCCACACCCTACACACCGTCAGCAATCACTGGGGTGCTGTCCTGCTGGGGCCTTTGAGATGCACCTGTCTGAGTCCCCTTGGCAATCTTAACACATATATCTTAACTTCAAAATGCAGTGAGAGTGACAGATTCATCCTGAAACCAAGGCTCAGATGTACTTTGCAGATGCATCATCCATTTCTTCCTACTTTGTTAGCGGTGTCCTCCTTCAACAAGGTAATCAACTCGCTGACATGCCCTCACATTAGGTAGGCACATACTCCTGTTCTAAAGTCTCTGCCTTATAAACTTGACATATTCAGATGCTATGGCTTTTATGTTGAGTAAATTAAAGCTTTTAAAATGTCAGAATGTTTTTGTTCCATTTGACATTCTCACCATAGGTCAAACTGCCTCTAAAACAGACATGTCTTAAATAGCTGTCTAACCATGTTGCTCGGGGTGGCTTTTTAGGAAGTCGAGGGCATCCAGGAGTGTGGTGATCTGAGGCCCTTGGGGGTCAGTAATTCTGTTTGGATCTGTTCCCATGTGAGCAATTTACAGAGCACTCGTTGTGCTGTGGTCTTTGGTTTGCAAAATTGAAAGGAATCTTCGGAGGTCATTGGCTCTACCTCTTGCTTTGTAAGCATAAACTGTAGAATCTTAAAGTTGGGAAAAATAATGCTATTAGTAATAACAAAAGCGGTAACCCTCAATGAATACATTCATCCAAAAATATCAACTGAGGGCCCACTTTGTGCCAAGCACCGTTACAAAAGCTTGAGACAGAACTGTGCATAAAAACTAGATCCCTGACCGTATGAGACTGACCTTCTAAAGGAAGAAAGAGCTAATGACAAATAAATATATAGTGCATTGAGTGGTGCTCAGTGCTATGAAGACTAAAAGAAAAAACAGACTGGTGAGGTGGGGGAGTTGCTAGGTTATGCAGGGTGCTAGGGAAGGTTTCTCTGATACAGTGACATTCATTTGAACAAAGATCTGAAAGAAGTGAGACAGTGAGCCTCTAGACAGAGGGGATAGTAAGTGAAGAGGCTTGAAGGTAGATTTGGCATTCTCCAGAAACACCAAAGAGATCAGCTGAGCTGGGGGAGAGTGGTAGGAGAGGTGGCAGAGAAGACTTGGAAAAGGCATGGGTTGGGTAGAGCCTGTGGCCCATGATAAGGATGTTGGGCTTTTTACTTGGACTGAGATAAGGAGCCTTGAAGGGTGAGTATAGCTAGAGAAGAGAGGAGATTTGAGGATCAAGTCCTGGAGCACACCAGGAGGAGGCAGCAAAGAGACTGAGAAGGAGAAGTCGCAACGGTAGGAAGAGAACCAAATGACAGGTGCCTAAAGGCAAGTGGAGAGTTTAAGGAGGGAGCGATTGACCAGGTTGAATGTCATTGCTTAGTCAAACAAGATGAAGACAGAGAACTAACCATCAGGTCAGAAAAGCATAGGTCACTGGTAACCACACCATTAGCAGAAGATGCTGGAGATCAGAGCCTGATGGGAGAGAGTGAGAGACAACGGGAGAAGAAAAAGGGATCTCTCGCTCTCTCCCGTGCGCTCTTGCTCTCATTCGTGCTCTCTCACTCTCTCTTCCTCCCTCCTACCATTTACCAGGCACAGAACAGATCCCTGATGCAAGTTGCCCAGTTTAATTCACAGGACCACCTTGAGGGCAGTTGTTTTCTCCACTTTACAAATGAGACTCAGGGGGATAACGTGGTTCATAAGTGTGGGAGCTGGACTTGGCCTTCATGTGTGCCAGACCTCAAAGCCCCCGTCTTCTTTCTCTGAGCTAGCCCATGTGTCTTAGAGGTCATCTGGGGCAACCAATACAAAATGAGTTCCCACTCTTCAAAAATCTCAGAAAATAGGTCACTCGGCTTCTCTTTGAACAGTGTCTGAATCATTCTAATGATGCATCTCTCCTTCAGATTCTTAAAGAGATCTCATAACCCACCCCTGTATACCACCACACTGAAGAGGGCATTATCCAAGGAAGTTCTTCCTTTATTACTCCACTTCCTTCCTCATTTAAAAAAAAAAGTCTTAGTTGAGTAGGAAAACAATCCTATTAATACCAGTTCTCAGAAGAGTGTGAACATTAGAGGGTTTTTTTTCATCTCAGACCCTAGCATGGGCTCCAGACCTAGACAGAAAGCCCTGTGCCTGCTGGAAATACCACCTGGATGTCCCACTGTCCCTTGTATCTGTTTAGATGCCTTGAGCTGCAAATAAGAGAAAATGCAACTCAAACTGGCTTCCTGTTATGAAAATGGGGTCGCTCACATAACTGGGCAGCTCCAGCTTGTTGGCCTGGATTTCTCATTATCCTCGGGGTGGGAGCAAGAAAGCAAGAGTGATTTAGGGCTGCCCATCCTCAAAAGGCAACATCCAGACAGCCAGAAAGTGCCATTTCCAGGTGATCTCTCAGGGAAAAGCAAGGAAGCTGCTTCTCAGAAGCCCCCAGAAAACCACTCCTCCCACCTCATTGGCCCAAGTTGGCCACATGACCATTCTCATACTAATCATTGGTCAGGGGTGTGTTAACTACTTATACAGGAGAATCATCCCAGCACTGGGAGTAGGTCAGCTTCCCCTGAAGGACATGGACTGAAAGGAGGGATGGGAAGGGAAGCAACTGTGAAGAAATCAGTAACTGTCATCTTCTGTCCACATTCACAACTACCACCTCAACCTAGGCCACCACAGCTTCCTACCAGGTTGATCACAATAGCTGGCCAACTGGTCTACCTACCCACTCCTGCCCCTTACAAACAATCCTTAAAGTCCTCACAAGGTCCACTATGTGTTCTGCCCCTTGCTTGCCTCTCTACCACATGACCACCTTCCACTGCCCTTCTCACTCACTGCCGCTTCTTCTGGTCCTTAAAAACATCAAGCTTATTCCCACCTAAAAGCCCTTATACTTGCTGTTCCCGCCACCTAGAATGTTCTTCCCTGAGCCTTTCCCTTGCTGACTCAGGGCACACAGGGAAGGTCTTATCTCTGAGATGGTCTCCCTGGCCACCTTCATGCCCACCACATCCTCAGATCACATTATGCTTTCTTATATTCTTCATAAACATCGCTTTTTCAAATCCGCTACTGTGTTGATGTGTTTGCTAGCTTGTTCATTGTCTGTTCCTCAAGAATATAAGCTCGCTGAAGGTAGGGACATTGTCTATCTTGTTCACTCAGTTCTTGGAACAGTGTCTGGAACACACTGAGAACTCAATATACAGGGTTAGGCAAAAGTAGGTTTACAGTTGTTCGTACGGAAAATAATACAATAAATAATAAACACAAGAATAAATGCTGTGTTTTGCATACTCACAACTGTAAACTTACTTTGGCCCCACCTTGTATATGTTGTATGAATGAATGAATAAATGACTGTTCCACCTGTCTGCCGTATGTGCTTCTCATCACCTGGCTCCTTTTACCTTTCTAACTCCTTTGTTTCCTCAAACTCAGCTATGCCAATCATCAGCTCACATACACAATACACACACAGGTGCCTCTACTCTATCTTACACAATAACCGCCAGCATTTATGTCTATCACTGTATATAACACCCTGCATTACAGCTATGGCACCTCCCTGCCATGATCTGGGCTCCCTGGGATGGGTCACTCTGCTTCTCCATCGACCAGCTTCACAGCCTGACCAGAGAAGGTACTCAGTGACTACCTATTGAATGAAGGAAGGAATGTATTTTTCTCTGATTTTAGGGCCTTGATTATTCCTTAAGAGAGAAAATTAGACCCATAGTAGGCAGTCTTCTCAGTCAGCCTCAAAGTTTAAGATTTGGGGGACATCCTAAATACCCTCCAAATGTCCCTTTAAGTCTTTACTCTTGCTGTAACCTGCTGACATATCTCTGAACTATTTGGGAAGGAAAGCCTCCTTCGACATTGTATTTCTGATTGGCTGCTATTCATTTTGACAGTTGTCAGATTTTTTTTATTTATTCCAAGCTCTCTCTGGGGCTCAGTTTACTGTAGCCTCTCAATCTAACACCTAAAAAGGAGAGAGAATGACTTACTTGTAAATCTTTTTTATTGAAGGTGTACCATAAAACAGACCTCTTTCACCTCTCCACTCTCCCCTGAGATTTAAGGATTCTTGGTTTTTATCGTGATCTTTACCGCTCACTTGGAAAGGACAGAGCAGTAGGAGGCTGGAGAGGCTTATTAGCTCCCCGGGGGCAGGGGTGGGGGTGGGGGATGCTGGGCTCACACTCTCCCTGCCAGCAGACCCAAATAGTGGGAACTTTCAAGGGAGTTACTGACAGTTTCATACCCGTAACACAGCAAGCTGAGGAAATTTACTACATGACACGCATCCACAGAGCCAAAATTACAGGCCATTTTCCCCTACCTGTCCCTTCTGTTTGATTTCTGGCAGCTGTCTGTTGGTAAATCCACCAATTCCACTGGGAAAGTAAAACCCTAACTATAAATGAGGACTCTGGGTGGCTCCTGCAGGGGGAAATCTTTCTCTTGCTCATTTTAACTGATGTTTCCACTCATAAGAGATGGTGCCGAGTTGAGGCATTTGCAGGAAATGAATATTTCAGAAACTCAAATGAACATTCCCTCAGCCAGTGACTCCCCCCCTCCCCTTGCCAACATCCATCTAGGCTAGAATGTTGATTAAGGTCAACGGGAAATTGCTTAATATTCTGCTTCATTTTGTCTCTGTATGTACTAGTCACTGTGTATTTCAAAAACATCTCATCTCCAAACATCTATCCTTTTTTAAAATAGCATATACTATTCTTTGACTCTATAAGCAAAACATGCTCATTATAAAATCATTAGTAAATACAGAAAAATATAAGTAACACAATTAAAATAATTCACCCAGAAACAAATATTGATAACATTTTAAGAGAAATACTTAAATTTCTTTGTCTTTTTTTCTGTAAATATAGATATACATCTAATCAAGGCTCATCATATTAGATACAATTTTATGTTCTCTTTTGTCTAAACACCCTATCGAAAACTTTCCGATATTCCTTCTCTTTGAAAACATGACTTTGAATGAGCTGATCACATTTTGCTAGCTTTAACATCCATCTTGGATCAAATAAACCCAAAGAAGTTATCAGCTACCCTAATACCCTCCAGTGACAAGTGAGTCCAAAATTCAAACATTAGAGTTATTCCTGTTAATTGCTTTCTGGTGGTCTCTATGGTAACTCACCAAGAGGCAAGACCAAGGTGAGTTTAAGGTAGCAAACCTGAGAATGTGCAGCTCAGAGCCCAGCCACGGGCCATGGTTCCCTCTGGAATATGGGATTATGGGCTAGTTTCACTTCCTTTATTATCCCTTTCGGTACAGATTAAATTTGTTACCACAAGCATGCCTTGCTTTTAAAATTGGAAATAAACCATAATGCTATTTTCATTTGGAAGCAAACAATACCTAATTATATATTTACCCTGGTTCTCTCATTCTCATTCTGTCTCTGTGTATGCACACACACACACACACACACACACGGACACAGAGCCAGGAGTCCCATTCCCACAGCCCATTTTCTCCTGCCCATACTTCCCTCCCTGCTCCTGGGTGGGCAGAGATGAGGAAGAACGGGGGCTTTCACCTGATTCCCCAGTCTCTTCATGTCTGGCTCCATTCCACCCATCTCAAGCCTGATGCCAGGAGGCAGCATTGCTCAGCACAATAGAGACAAGCTTTGATGGGAAACGGGCTTATGATGTCAGAAGGGCTCTGTCACTTCCTCTCTGTTGACCCTGGCCAAGTCGCTTTACCTCCCTGAACCTCGGTTTCATCTATAAAATGAGGATGAGGATACCAGCTTGCAGGATTATACTGCGATTAAATGAAATCATCTCTGATGAGAGCTTGCATCAAATAAATGCCTTCCCCGTATGTCTTCAACGCTGACCATATTGGGGCCTCAGTTTTCCTCTGAAGTAATCAGTCCTTCCTCTCACCACGGCTGAGGCCAGAATCTCCTTAGTTACAGCTACAGACTCTTAATCAGCTGAGATTTTTCTGCTTGGACAAAGGGGCACGTTTTAATGTTAGAGCAGGAACCCTCACAAAGGGCTGGGAATTTGGTTTCAAAAGCAAAACACTGAGTAGACAAGAGCAAAACTATTGCTCTACTCTCAGAAAGCTCTCTCCTGGTTGGTTGAGGTTCTCAGCTTGGCATTGCTGTGAAGTCCACAAAGATCTTTCCTAAATATTGTCTTCACTGATAAAGAAGGAAACAGACCAACAGAACCCTGATGGTTTCTATTTTCTAATCCCACATTTCATCCAATTAAAAAATAAGAAGAAAGAGGAGGAGAGGGGAAAGGTGGAAAAGGAGGAAGAAAGAAGAGGATAAAATTGGGAAAGAGTGATATGGATTAGACGCTTCTTTAAAAAGACATAAAAAGAAAGAAAGAAACAACAGGCAAGACTGAAGTAGGGCAATAGTGTCATCCTTTGCCATAGGAGCAAGCTTGGGCCAGGCATTTAAGTGACTCGTTCAGAGGCTAAAACAAGTCAGGATCAGAAATAAGATTAGAATTTGGAGCTCTTAGTTGGTCTGCAACTAACTCTAATTTTAAAGATGTCAGTGCAGTCTTAACCAGGTTTTCAGGCAGCTAGCTCATTCTGCTAAATTTTTCATGTCAGTGCCTTTAAATCCCCAAGAAGCATTGCCTGTGACTGAGTAGCACTTTTTTTTATTTTTTATTTTTTGCTTTTCTCCAAGAAAACAACTAGAGGTAGAAAACTCCATATAGTTAAATTACTTTCAGAAGGTTTTACTAAAAATTATTTTTTGAAACTGTAATTAAAGATAAACACGAGCCCTGGCTGGTGTGGCTCAGTGAATTGAGTGCCAGACTGTGAACCAAATGGTCACCGGTTCAATTCCCAGTCAGGGCACATGCCTGGGTTGCAGGCCAGGTGCCCAGGAGGAGTGCACGAGAGGCAACCACACATTAATGTTTCTCTCCCTTTCTTTCTCCTTCCCTTCCCCTCTGTCTAAAAATAAATTTAAAAATTTAATTAAAAAAAAGACAAACACATTTCTCCAACGCTGTGCTATTTTATCTAATAAAACAAAGCATAATACAGTTTCTTTTAAAGAACCCAGATTAGCTATTATCATTGGTGATTATCTAATGTAATATGTTACAGTTTGCAGAATGGAGCAGCCTACTAGATGCTTTGAAACACTGTTCATTCCTTCTACAGTATTTACTCAACACAGACTTTGTGAGAGGTGCTGTCTAGGCCCCAGGGACACCAACCAAGGCAAATGAGGGGTACCAGTGCCCTGTCCTGAAGGACCCTGACTTTCAGAAAGGGGGTGGCCAGGTACACAAGCAATTTGAAGGCAGAATGTGATCTCCAAATTGTACAGCCAAGAAGGCCCATCTCATCCAACCCTCATTAAAAATGAGGCACAGAGAGGGGAAGGGGCTTTGCCCAAGTCACACAATGAGTTAGTGGGAGAGCCAGAATGAATTCTCAGACTCCATATCCAGTGCTCTTTCCTTTCTATAAAGAGTAGATTTTAGTATAATTTTTTTAATGTGCTGAATCCCATACCTAAAATTGTGCAAAACCTAGTGAACTGCAGAGAGTCCTTTTTAACATATTTTAAAACCTTAGCTTCAAAGAATGTTGGACCCAGAAGGGACCCTATGGTTCATAGTCAAGAGGGCACATCACCCCAGAGCTACCAAATAAGAGCCCGGGGGTCAGTGTCTTTATTGCTCTCCTTTTTTTTTTTTTAATTGTAAGAGAAAGTTTATTTAGAAAGTCACAGGGGTAGAAAAGGTGAGCCAACTGGGCTGTGTGAGCTCAGGAAACAAGTTACAGAGGCAAAAGAAGGGCTCTGGGAGCTGAGAAAAAGACAGGCAAAAGTAATGCACCTGGGGGGAGAAGAAGGGAGATGGCACAGGAGATGACGCAGGAGTGCTCCAAAGAGAGCATGCCCGAGAATGGGGAAGAAAGGGGGAGAGACTTAAAGGTGCATATCAGACCTGCCCAGGGACACTAGGAGTGGGTTCAGAGAGGGGCCAGCAGGGTGGAGGGATGACTGGAAATCAGGGGAAAGAGAAAGAAAGAGACACAGGGAGACAATTAGGGGTGGTGTTTATTGGCATGGGCTGGGGAAGCAGACAGGCCTGTGTTCAAATCCTGGCTCTGACGTTCAAGCTGGGCAGCTCTGGGTGAGCGGCCTGACTTAGCTGGGCCTGTTTCCTCATCTGTAAAGGGACACTCTGCATCTTCCTACCTCAGAGGCTTGCTTCAAGGGCCCGGGGAGCTCAGGGGATGACATGTGGTGCCCGGCACCCAGTCAGTGCTACATAAAGGAGAGCTGTTGCTCCCACCCCCGGGGCGGGCTGAGAAGGAGCCGAGAAGCCTCTGCCTGCTGCACAGTTTCACCTCAGGCCCTCCCCGCCACCTCCCGCACACGCGCCTGACATTCAAAGATGCTGCATCGTTTGGAAACTGTTCATGAGGTGTCTAGAATTCCCAATCACTAATTCCAGGAAGCCTGGTGCTTTGACGCCTGGAGCTCAAGGGAGAGGAGCTTCCCACACTGGGGATCACCAAGGGTTCCAGAGCTGACGTGTCCTAACGATGTGGGACAAGGAGCCGCCAAGCAGGAACAGCACAGCCCTGCAAAAACATTGAGACCAACTCTATCTCGGAGGCCCAGAGAAGTCAGGCAACCTGCGCAGGGACACAAAGTGTTAATGGGGCCACCGGGTGGAGGCGCAGGTTCTTCATCCCAACAGGAAGGGTGAGAGTTGGGATCACTGAGAGGAGTCGGTGAAGCTTTGCAGCAGAGCATTTCGCACAATGACTGGCCCACAAATGTCCCAATGAATAATACTAACAGCAATTCATCCTATTATCGCCATCATCATCAATATCATTACCATCAGTCTTTAAGCAACTTCCCAGACTCTCAGTCTAGTTGCCTTTCAGTGGCTTGAACCTCATTCTTTCAGACTCAGTCTTGCTGTGTTAACAAACAGTTCACAAAGTCACTGACAAACTCTGGGCCAAGCACTGCTCCTCCAAGTCACTTGACACTCACAGTGAATGCTGTAGGGTAGGTACTCCCGTAATCCATTTTCCAGGGAGGGAAACTGAGCACGAGGCAATTAAGTCATATGCCTGAGATATCAGCACAAAGAAGCAGAGCTCTGATTTCTGTGGATCAGTCTGGCCCCAGCCCAGGAATGTCAAATGCATACCCTTCACACTTCAAAACCTTCTCCAAAGTTATGCCTCTGTTACTTCTCCAAATTCTGCAGATGAGTGGAAAGATGTCTTACCTTGCCTTTTAAGTAAGTTAGTATCACAGCAAGGCTGGCCTATAGTAGGGGCCTAAAAAATGTTCATTCTTCCCCCTAGAGTTCCAGAGCCGAATTTCTGCATTCCCGTGGCATTTTTTTGTCCCCAGGTCCCATCCAGAACTGGCTTGTGTGTGCACACATTGCTGAATTCACTTTTCCTATTCAAAGGCTAAGGAAGTAAGCTTTAGACCAATAGCTCTCAGAGTGTGCCCCCAGACTGCCAGCACCTGGGGGACTTATTAGAAAGGCAGAATCTCAGGCTTCGCCCCAAACTCAGTCACTCAGAAGCTCTAGGGTTGGGGTCAAGCCATCTGTACTTCAGCAAGCCCTCCAAGGCATTCTGGGGCATGCTGACAATTCAGAACTACTGACACAGTGATTTGTGTCACACCTCGCCTGTGCCCAGTGTATAGAAGGTACTGAGGAAATGTAGGTTAGGCCAGCTGGCCAGGTCTGAATCCTGCTCCTCCACCAACTCGCTAAGCAAACTTGGACAAGTCCCTGTTTCCTGTCTATAGACAGGGAATGACAGTAGCGCCTGCTTTGTACTTGCATTTGGAAGGTTAAGTAGGATCATAGACATAAAGCATTAAATAGAGTAAGCAGCAGATAGCGAGCACTCAGTGCATGTCACCTGCTGTTTCATTGTTGTTGTCATTGGCAAATACATGAACCAACAACCTGCGTATTTAACATGATGGAGAACAGTGTGGACTGCCTTATAAGTTCTCAAGTTTGTCTTAAATGGCTGAAGCTCCAGTTGTCTTTTTAATCAGTTCTATTCAAAAAAATAGTTAGTGAGCATCTATCATTTGCCAATGCCTTCTAGATTTTCTGGTGCCAGGATTAATAAGACACTGTCCCAGGAGACAAATGCAACTGCACTGCGGGGAGGGGTGGGGCAGGCATGTGTCACAGTGCATGTGGGTGCCAGGGCTGGGAAGGGAAGGCTCCTGGAGCCTGTGCACATGTGTGTGTGTGTGTGTGTGTGCATGTAGAGGCTCTACTTAATCTTTGACTTTTTAATAAAAAGCACATATGGGCATTAGGGATGGAATTTATTCTGTCCTCTGATTTCTTTGTCAGTTTCAAAATTAAGCTCAATACGTATGCAATATCATTACTAGTCATTCATCCAGGCACCAAGCTCAGTCCACAAACAAGTCTTCTTGGCCCCCAAATTTCTCCCATCTCATAAGAGGCAAAGTTATTTTTTTAACATATATATGCATAGCAAGATTCTTTTTTATTGTATTTCATTGATTATTCTATTAGAGTTGTCCCAATTATTCCCCCTTTGCCCCCCTGCACTCAGAACCCCCTACTCTCTCAGGCAATCCCCCTACCATTGTTTCATGTCCATGGGTCATGTGTATAAGTTCTTTGGCTGCTCCATTTCCTCTGCTGTACTTTACATCCCCGTGGCTATTCTGTAATTACCTATTTGTACTTCTTAATCCCCTCACCTGTTCACCCATTTGTCCCCATCCTCCTCCCCTCCAGCAACCATCAAAATGTTCTATGTATCCATAATTCTCTCTCTGCTCTTGTTTGCTTAGTTTGTTTTTTAGATTCAGTTGTTGATAGATATGTATTTATTGCCATTTTATTGTTCATAGTTTTGATCTTCTTTTTCTTAAATAAGTCCCTTTAACATTTCATATAATAATAGTTTGGTGGTAATGAACTCCTTTAGTTTTTTCTTATCTGGGAAGCTCTTTCTCTGCCCTTTGATTCTAAGTGATAGCTTTGCTGGGTAGAGCAATCTTGGCTGTAGGTCCCCACTTTTCATGACTTTGAATATTTCTTGCCAATCACTTCTAGTCTGCAAAATTTCTTTTGAGAAATCAGCTGACAGTCTTATGGGAACTCCCTTGTAGGTAACTAACTTCTTTTCTCTTGCTGCTTTTAAGATTCTCTCTTTATCTTTAAACTTTGGCATTTTGATTATGATGTGTCTTGGAATGGGTCTCTTTGCATCCATCTTGTTTGGGACTCTCTGTGCTTCCTGGACTTGCATGTCTATTCCCTTCACCAAATTAGGGAAGTTTTCTTTCATTATTTTTTTCAAATAGATTTCCAATTTCTAGATCTTGTTCTTCTCCTTCTAGCACTGCTATGATGCGAATGTTGGATCTCTTGAAGTTGTCCCTGAGGCTGCTTATACTATCTCCATTTTTTTAATCCTTTTTCCTTCTTCTTGTTCTGATTGGTTGGTTTTGGTTCCTTATGTTACAAATCATTGATTTGATTCTTGGCTTTATCCACTCTACTGTTATTTCCCTGTAAATTGCTCTTTATTTTAATTGGTGTATCCTTCATTTCTAACTCTTTTGTATGCTGTTGAGGTCCTCAGTAAGTTCCTTGAGCATCCTTATAACCAGTGTTTTAAATTCTGCATCTGATAGATTGCTTATCTCCATTCTGTTTAGCCCTTTTTCTGGAGTTTTGATCTGTTCTTTCATTTAGGCGATGTTTCTTTATTTCTTCATTTTGGCAGCCTCCCTGTGTTTGTTTCTATGCATTAGGTAGAGCTGCTTTGACTCCTTGTCTTGGTAATGTGGCCTAATGCAGTAGGTGTCTTGTAGGGTACAGGGCACAGTCTCCCCTATCACCCAAGCTGGGTACTCGAGGTGCACCCTTTGTGTGGCTGCATACACCCTCCTCTTGTAGTTGTGCCTTGGTTGCTATTGGTAGATCAATAGGAGGGATTTATCTAGGCCAGTCAGCTGCAAGAACTGGCTGTGATCACTGACTACCAACCTCCACCCTTCGTGGAGGATCAGCAGTGCAGGGGTAGAGTGGTGGTGCTCTGACATGGTCTGTAGCTTTCCACTGGGTACACTGGCCCTGGAATTTCCCAGATGGTGCAGGCCAAGGTCAGCCCCCACCTGTGTTTGCCCAGGGCCACCCTACCTGAGGTATAAAGCAATCTGAGAAGGCTACTATTTGTACTGGGTTTGGAGATTCCCAGAAGCCAGGCTGTGAATCTAGGCTGGCTGCTGCTAGTGCCAGGCCTGGGGCTCACTGCTGCTAGTGCTTGTTTCATAGCATTTAGGAAGTTGTGAAACATGAGCCAAGACCAGCCATTGACATGGAAAAGCTGCTTGCATGAGCCCATAAGTTGGGTAGGGCAGAGTCTCTGAGGATGCCAAGGCAGGTCAAAGAGTGTTAGTCAGGTTTATACAGTCTCAGATATGGCACCAGCTTACCAGCTCTGTGGGGGTAGGGTTTAGAAAAGGGACAATGGCCACTGCTCACCTTGATGCCAGACACTTCAGTTTCTCCCAGCATGCTACTGGTACCTTTCAAGCTGCTACCCAACTGCTGGAGCTCAGAGGGAGTAGGTGAGTGTGTGTGGGGGTTCTTTAAGAGTAACTGCTTGGGGCTCCAGAAGTTTCTTCCACTGACTCAATCCCCACTGGTTTTTGCAGTCAGAAGTTGTGGGGACCTATCTTCCTGGCACTGGAACCCTGGGCTGTGGGGCCTGGTGTGGGGCTCGGACTCCTTGCTCCCAAGACATCCTTCCCAAATTTTGTTTTACTACACATGGGTAAGGGACCAGCCCATTCCTCATCTGCACTCCTCCTACCAGTCTGGATGGATGTGGTTTCTTTAATTCCTTAGTTATCAGACTTCCATTCAACTCAATTTCTGATGTTTCTGAGTGATGGCTGTTCTATATTTTAGTTGTAATTTTGATGTGGTTGTACAAAGAGGCGAGCCATGTCTACCTACACCACCATCTTGACTGGAAGTCCAAGATGTAAATTTATTAAAAGACAAAATATGTGACCAGACAGACAGGCTTGGACTTGGTGGCAAATCTGGCAGCCAGGGGAAGGCTTGGTGAAGGCAGCTCTCACCAAGGCATCTGGGCTTCTGAAAGTAGGAAGGCTTCCCAAAGGAGGTACGACCCAAGGAAAAACACTTTCATAGTAAATATCCCTTCCTTTGGAGCTCCTACTGGCCTCTGACCAGATGCAAGAGAGAAGTTGGTGAATATTGCTGATGTGACCTTGCACTAGCTTGTGGACTCAATGATGCAAGGCCCCATATGAAGGGTTTACTATGCAAGCCTCCCAAGAGCTCACGACAAACCCAACCGGTGGCCACACACTACCACCAATACCATTTTAGAGATGAACAGAAAGAGAGGCACAGAGAGGTTAATAACTTGCCCAGGGTCACACAGCCAGTAATTGGTGTTGCTGGCATTCAAATCTGGGGGGCCTCACTCATAAGTCTATGCTCTTAAACATTCCTACTGTATCATTGAACAAATGAATTGACAGAGGGATCAGAAGAGATTTTCTAGTTAGTGATTGTTCACTTGAAGGGAAGGGGAAAAAACATCAGAATGCTTTTTCTCCAAGTGCATCTGGGTGAATACATGTCTCCCCCTACACTGCAAGCCCCACTCTGGAGTGAGGGTTTTGCTATCACTTGGTTGAGAGTCATTCAACTGCCTCCTAGAGGACCAGCTGCTTTAGGTTCTCATGCCAGTATGGGAACACTTCTCTGAGCCACTCACCCTCTTCAAACAGATTGGGAAGATTTGTGCTGAAAGGTGAGTGTCCAATTACTTGTCTTTGCTGGTCTAATTTGAGCAAAGTCACAGAAAGCGGGGGAGGATTTCCCAGGGTGAAGTCCTTCCTAGGTTGACAGTCCAGGCACTGTATGTCTGTGCGTGTGCACACATTTCTACGTGTTTTCTCATGGATAATAACCTTTAAAATCCACTTATGCATAACTGGCTTAAACATATCCTGTGAGCACCATTTCAGTGCTGGAACTTGCCTTTGTGTTTTCACAAAGCAGGGAACTTTTAACAGGCTGACAAACAGGTCCAGCTGCCCCTAGAGTGGCAAGTATGTCCAACTTTCAAGTGACAACAGTGAGCCCTCAGGTTGAAATATTTTATATTATATAGACTAAACTGTCTTGCAGTCTGCAGTAACAGAAAGTTAGACTCGTAGAATATCACTTCCACTTCTCAAATTATTTAATAAACTGAGACTTGGACTTTACATCACAAACATAGCATCGGTGGGCAGGAAATGTACCGCTTTAATTGTCCCAAATCAACAAGAAGAACAGAGGTAACTGTGGGTGGTGGCCTCCTGTGAACTGGGGTCAAATGACCCGGTGGTGGTCTTTATATCTGAGGGTCTTGAGATAATTCAGAGTGAAAACATTGGTAGACAGACAGAGAAATCACTTGGCACATATTGGCCAAGGCATAATGAACTCAAGACAGGCCCCAGCAGAAAAACATCCATCACATGAAATCAATGTTGTTAATTTGAATTCGATTAGTATTGCAACTCTGTATTTCCTTGGTAATTTTGTTTGTATTTTACAATCGTATCTCTTATGCTGTGAGCATAAGAAATCTGTACCTAGCGATGCATTTTTACTTTTTAAACGACAGCATGTTTTTAAATCTCTCATCCTGCATGAGAATTGTATACATTTACTGCACCTCTACACTGCTCAGGTGTGAGGAGCCCGACTGCAGTGAGATGAGCATGGAATCGGGGGGATGCTGACAGAACTGAGTTTAAATCCTGGCTCTGCCACGTAGAGGCACATGCTCTTGGGCAATTCCCTATGAACCTTTCTGGGCCGCAGTTTCCTCATCTGAATGGGAACCATAACGCTGGTATCACAAGTCAGGTGTGAGTATTTTAAAAAAAGGTGTTTTGAGGAGAGTGCCAGGCATGTGGTGGGCACTCACTAGAAGTAAACTTCCTGCCCTTCCCTCTAAGCTCCATCTCCATGCGCATGCCACTCTGCTGCTTCTCTATTCTCACAAGCGGAGATCAGGCCAGGGAAAGCAGCCTCATCCACCGTTGGTGACAACTCTGGCTTAACCACGCCCATTTTATTCTTTCTGGTTCGTTTGGAACAGGGGCAGACAAGCCCTGGGGGTCATAAGGAAGGCAGAGAGGCGGAGGGAGATGGAGCACATATAGCTGCCACCTGTCTCCCCAGGAAGGGGAGAGCCGGCCAGCAGACCTGGCAGCAAATTGGGGCAGCCTCTGCAGCCTGGGGTGTGACAGAGCAGCAGCTGCCTCCGAGGGGCCCCTGCAGGCACACTTGGCTGCTTTCCTCTGGGCTCCACCCAGGTTCCAGCCCAGCTGAAGACACGGCCATATGGCTCCTCTCTGGGAAGAAAGGGGAGATCGGTCCTTCAGAGACCCAAAGGAGCAAAGTCACAGAGAAGAGGCTGGCAGGGTCCCAGACCCAGAGACTTGGAACCATCCAAAAGCCTCCAGGTGTCACCAGCACACAACTCAGAAGTCACTACCTGCCCCTCCCTCTCTGCCCTTAACCTCCGTCTAGGGAGCCGTTTAGCCACATAAAGTAAGAGACAGTCAATCAGCACATGTCTATTAATCAACCACTATGGCCAGGTGGACATGATTGTAGTCTTGATAAGTGGCTGAAACATGGAGGGCTTCTAAGTTTTAGGCCGAGTTACTGGACCTGGAATGTGGCAGGTGTTCAACATAAATGATCTCAACTATCTTCTCGGAAATCCTCAAAGCAGGAGCCATTACCCCATTCCACCGGCGAGCAAACAGCTCCCAGAGGTTAAGCAGAGAGTCAATGAAGTCAAAGTTCCATCCTTGGACTGTCCGATTCCCAAGCTCACATTTGCCCCACCACACCATATTGCCTTTTGAAATTAAGAGGGGAAAAGAGACTGATGTTTTATTGAACATCTGCTAGGTGCCAGAGATAGGGATTTTCATAGATGTCTCCCATTTATCTTCATAATAAGTCCACAATGCAACTGCATGAAAAATATACAAGAAATTCAAGGATGGACTTGTCATGAGGGAGGATTTCAATAAAAATTCAATATTAAAATGCCTCAACAAGTATAACTTGCATTTAAAGAGTTCCTAGTATGTGCCAGGCACTTCTTTAAGCACTTAACCACATTAACGCTTTCCTAGCGATTCTATGAGGTGTAAACTTTTCTTATCTCCATATCACAGAAGAGGAAACCAAGGCAACAAGAGGTTAAGTAATTCAAGGACAGTGTCATCCAGGGGGTACCAGATTTGTAGTCTTTGGGGCAATGATTTTATTTTTCTGAGCTGTGGGTTAGGAAAATGGGAAATGAAAATTCCACCCACCACTTGGGCAGCTCCGAGGAATAAGCAGGGGGTGAACATAAGTACACTTTCTTGCCTTTAAATGCAGTGTGGTCTGTTTTTTAACTGATACCTATTGTGACATATTTCTTTAGAAAGCAGAAGGCTAAAGCAGAACGTGCAACGGTATATTCATGTAATCCACGTGTATTTATTGAGCACCTGCTATGTGCCGCACTGTTTTAAAGGCTGGAGCTGCAACAGTGAAGAGAGCCACGCCCTGCCCCTGCGGATCCTCCATTCTAACAAGGGAGACACTGAGTAAATAAAAATGCGCTCGGACATTAGCTAGTGATTACATAAGAAGGGAAAGAAATCCAGCGCAGGAGCAGAGGACGATGGACGATTTTTGACCAGAGGCCTGCACGCAGCGAGAGATGCAGCTGTGTGGACGGGGCAAGAGCACTGCAGGCAGGGGGCTCAGAGAGGGGAGCCTGCTCGGTGTGTTTGAGAGCCGGCTGGGAAGCCTGTGTGCCTGAAGCAGAGCGACAGAGGGAGCGTGGCTGTTGAGTGTGGCAGTCATCACAGACTGAACCAGGCAGGGCTCTGTGGGTGTGGTACCTATAAGACACACAAAAATGTATACCGTGGGTGGCAATTCCTGCGGTTTGCTCATTGGTCTTCTCTGTGTAAGATTCCAGCCAATCACCACAAACCTTGGGCTCACTGTTCCCCTCCTGACCAATCTGATGGGGCCTCACATGCTGGAGTGGGCGTATAGCTGGGAAAGCATTCATTCAGTTCATTCATTCCCCAGACATTCACTGAGCACCTAGTGTACGCCAAGGCCTTTGCCGGGCGGTGGGGATGCACTGGGAATAAAACATATATATAGTCCCTGCTCCAACTGCAGGCACCCTCTAGTGAAGGAGACAGGCAGTAAACCGAGTCATGGTGCCTGGTGACAAAGACCCTTGCTGCCAGCCTGGCACTGCTCAGGAGGTGAGGGAAGGCACAAGAGTAACTGGGAAAGGAGAGTTCCATTCTGCCTCCAGGCTCCGAAGCTCCCTCCCTCCTGTGCAGCAGGTCCAGGCCATATGTCATTGCTGCCAATTCACATCACAGCTGGTAATGGGCAAATGAATCACTGCGAGCCACAGAAAATCCCCCAACCTCATCGGAGTCAATAGTTGCAACCGTTTCCCTCCACGAGCCTTTCACTAGCTACATTAACCCAGCAAAATTGATTGTGGCCTCGTAGTTCCCACTACTTGTTGCTCCCACCACCTTGCCCACTCTCTGGCAAGGGCTGAGAGGGTACACAGGCACATTGGAGGCACGAGAATGTGCTAGGCTACCTTTTACCTAAGGACATAATGGTAAACATGGAAGCTCTATGAGAGGCTTACATTTCAGCAGAAGAGACAGGCAAGGAAACAGCCCAACGTGCCATCTCAATGTGGTGTGGGAGGTATTACAAAACAAGCGAGGGTGAGTGCTATGGAAACAGAAGAGGAGTCAGCCCATTCTTTGGGGTGATGTGAGGGAAGGAATGGACTCCAAGGAAGCCTTCCTAGAGGGAATTATGCATAAACTGAGGGCTGAAACGCCAACAAGGGATATCTGGGGAGTGGGTTACGGGGAGGGGGGCTGTAGGGATGTGGAGAAGGAAGTACAGGCAGGAAGCACATTGAAGAGTTGGAGAGAGGAGCAAGCCCAGTGGATCATGGGAGTCAGAGCAGCTCAGGATAGCTGATGTGTGGCTTCTGAAGATCTATGAGACTGGGGATCTAGGCAACAAATTGTGATGGATACTACGGGCCTTGCCAAAGAACCTATCCTTTAGGAATGGGGAGGCCTCAAGGGTCTTTAAGCAGAGAAGAGGCAACCCAGGCTTCACCCTTTGCGAAGTGCAGTGGCTGCAGAGTGAAGAGCAGATTTAAATGGGATAAGAGGGAAATGGGGGAGCCACTGGAGGTTGGAGGGCATTACAGTAACACATGGAAGTCTGGTGGTCATCTAATGCATGAATGGTTCAAACACGTTAAAGGCTGAGCAACGAGATGAGAGTGGGAACGGAGAAGTAGAAATCAAGAATGACTCCCAGATTGGCAGCTTGGGAAAGTGGCTGGGTGAAGGCGTGGTTTTATTGAGAGAGCCTCCGGGAAGAGGGTCTCGGGGGAAGGAGACAGTAAGTCCAGGCTGAGGTCCAAGTATCTGTGGAACATTCATAGATGAAAAAAGACAGCCTGGGTTAGAGACAAAGGCTCGTGGATCATCAGTATATAGATGAAAATTAAAACCGCGAGTTGAGAGAAGAAGGCCAAAGGGAGGGCCCCCAGGACACCAAAGTTACAGGATCATCAAAGGAAGAGAAGCTTGCAAAGGAGTTTGGAAATGGGCAGGACGCAAATCAGGCAACGGGGGTGGGGAGAAGGGTCCCAGGCTCCAAGGGAAGAGGGCACCTCAGTAGACTGGAGTGCACAACTGGGTCAAATGATGCCAACAGGGCAGGGCTGAGGCCAGGGAATATAGTAGGGATGTGGTTTAAAAGGCTTCCCATGCTAGCACTCAAAAGAAAGAAAGGTGTTGGAAACCCGGGTACCCTACTTTTTCATTACCCTCTGCTCTACATGAATGTACAGGTGTGAAATCTAAGATTCATTTAGCACAATGTTTCCCAAAGGACGACCAAAAGACTGCAGCCGTGTGAGATAAAAGACACACACGGAGTCTGTAGTGAAATAAATTTTGGGAAAGGTTGTGCACTATTGTCCCACATTAGCGTCTGACAATGCAATTAGCATAGTAAAGGCTCTGAAAAGCCGTACGGTAAGCAAACTTGTTTAACCTCGGTTAACTCAAGATTTCCCCAACTTATTCAGCAATGGAGCCCCATTATGGTGTATCCCGCACTAGTACTCCTCCAGCCAGCATCAGCTAAATACACTTTGGAAATCACAGTATTCATGGAAAAGGGCGTGTTTGAGGAAAAGTCTGCAGCTGGTAAACTGCTGGTAAAAAGCATCCTCTTCTGAGCTTAAGGCCAAAGACTGACTTGGTCTGGGTTCCCTAATTCACTCATTGATTTAAAATGTATGGGGCACCCACTAAGTGGTGGCATAGCCCGGAAGGTGGGAGACATGGTGCATTTGGGAAAACGAGCATTCTCTGAATATGCGGGGCATGTCCCTGGGGAGGCTATGGCTAGCCAAATAACCAGGCAGACGCTGGCCAGTCGGGAGGGACGAGGAAAGAAGCCACACCGTGAGGTGGCCTTCTCCCCTCCAGGAAGTTAGAGGTTTGGGGGACTGAAAACAGGATAGAAAACACTGGGTGATGAGGGGAATGAAGGATATTGGTGAGGATCATTCTCAAAGTGGTTGTGGTTGCTGCCATTTATTAAGAGCCTGTTACATGCCAGACACTTTACATGATAATAAGAATAGAGTAACAGCTAACTTTTGCTGAATTCCCACTACGTACCCAACACTCTGCTAAGTCTATCAGCTTATTTATCCTTCCAACCAACTCAGGAGATATTTATGATCTTATTCACCAGAGAAGGAAACTGAGGCACTAAGAGGTAACATTTCTTGCCCGAGGTGATGGCTTTTAGGTGACGGAGCTGAGATTTGAACCTAGACAGTCTGCTCCAGATATTATACTCTTAAACTCTACATTCTACACCATTGAAAAACGTCCAGCGGATACATAAACTTGGATTTCTGGAGTCTGAATCTGAAGTGCTAACCATTACGCCCTGGAACACCCATGTTATTTATGTTCTTGTATCTTCACAACAGCGGTTTGACTTGGGTGTTATTAACCCCATTTACAGTGGAGGCTCAGAGTATTAACACAGCTCGTAGCAGGCTGCACTAATGCTCTTGAATTCGGGGGTGGGTGGGTCTGACTTCAAAGCTTGTGCTTCTAAATCGATAACCTCGTGTCACCCAGACTGCTGTCATTTTTACAGGCTGAAATTGAACAATAGCCAGCACATGTCACAACCACTGGGGCCAAGAGCCCGGCCAGGCAGAGTGGGGCGCTGGCCGTGGTGCTGGGAACAGCACCCTGCAGACACCCACGAGTCGGGCTCTGCCACTTCCGTTGCTGGGAAGGAAGAAATGGGGGTGTCGAGGCGATCCTAGAGGAGGTGGCAGATGGCCAGGGCTGCGGAGAGAAGAGGGGCTGGGGAGCACTTGGACAGCAGTCATATCTGGCAGCCAGTGCAGCCGTATCGGCACGTACCTGTGGAACGTCAGTCTTGGCTGGGCTTGAAAACACAGCTGTTTATGTTTCCAGCAGCCTTGACCTTCAATGTCCCTGGGCACAGGCCCAAGGGAGCTTAAAGACAGTTCTCCTGTCCAGGGTTGGCCTCCTCTGAGAAGACCTCACCTAACCTGAGGTCGTGACCTTGAGCCTCAAATAGGGTAGATTCATTTGCAACATTTCACAGCCACATGCTCCAGCTCCAATCTGAGAAAATGCAGATTTCCAAGCACAGAATGGTCCACGATGCTCCCTCTCTTCTGCCAGAGCTGCCACAAGCAGCACCCTCGAGCCAGAACCTGCAGGTCCCAAAGCCGAGAGGCACCGTCCCAGCCCAGGCAGCCCCTCCAGGGCACTGGAGACACACACACACAAGACCCTGACGGAGCTCCTGACTGAAGGGCCTGCAGAGCCCTCTGTGCATTGTGATCTAATTAAGTTCTGACATCATATCAAGTTGAATCCTTTTATTAAACATTTATCTTCAGATTCCAGACTGTCACAACACCACACTGTTTTAAATGACAGAAATGCAAACAGCATTTGCCTTCCCAACAGCAGCCAAAGTGCTGCTCTTAGCAGCCAACGGTGGACCAGAGGCGCTGGCAAGGCAGGTCTTTCCAGAGGCCAATCGCGCTTCTTCAATGGTTGGCAGAGGCCTCGTGGTCCCCTGAGAGCTTGCCTCCATCTCTTCCACACACACCCGTCAACTAGAACAACTAACTCCACCTCCCTCTTGATCTTTGTCCTCTCTGAGCTGTCTGGATCAGCTGCAACTTCTCTCAAGAATTTTCCTCATCCCTCAAGAATGTTTTTCTCCCAGGGATTGCGGTAAAGAAGCAGAAGGTGGCCTGGCTCTTGTCTGCTCTCCTCTGGGCACAGGCTGGCTTTGGGGGACGAGGCCTCACTGTATCCGCTTCTCCATCCTCCTCCCAGTCCTTGCAGACTGAAGGCTTCAGAGCAAAGATGCTGGCGTTTTCATCTTTATCTGCTTCCCTAGCAGACAGCCTAGCACAGAGAAGGCTGCCAATGTGTTTTTAATCAATCAATCAGTTGTTAAAGACCAAGTCTTGCCCTCAGCTTTATGGTTTTGCAACCATAAAGAATTCTCTTTGCATTTTACCCAAAGGTGATCAAGTCCTCAGCCACTGATTCCTGCCAGTTAGACTCATGGGAGTCCCACGTTTCCATTCCTACAAGTGGCTTCTGAGGGAGGAATCTCTCCACTGGGGAGAGGGACAATTCTGAGGAAACCACAGGCCCTGAAGGGGAGACGCCTGTCTTCCCACCTGGATGATCTTTTTACACACCTTGAAATACTAAGACTCTCATTCGGACCGTTCTTTTTTCTAGATACGTCAAGGCCTGCCACTCTTGTGATAGTTAACAACAATAAAAATAATTGTACTGAGAGCTCACGACATGCACCACTCTAAGAGCTTTACACATACATTAACTTAACCGTTACAAGAACTAGGAAAATACGAAATATTTTATACCATGTTACAGTAAGGAAACTGAGGCCCTAAGTGATTAACCAACTTCCCCAAGGCTATACACCCAAGCATTCTGATAGCATCAGTCCTGAGTTTCTATTAGAAAGAGTAGCTAATATTTCTCAAGCTCTCTGAGCCTCCAGCCCCTCCTCATCTGTAGGATGGTCATAACTAGGACTCCCAGGAGGATTGGTACAGTAAATGCCAGGTGAGATGTAAAGTATTGGCACCATGAGGACTTTTAAGAAATACCAGAAAGTGTCCCACATCTCCTGCGAGAGAATGGGAAATGTACAATTCAATCCCTGTCCTCAATGCATACAGAATGCTGTTAGGAAAATGGCACATAAACTGATGAAATTTGAAATAACAAGACAGGACAGCAATACAAGAACTGTCACGAGGCAGCTTGTGGTTAATTGTGAGATGAATGATCTTGGGGGGAAACACACAGCTGAGAGGAGGGAGAGGCAGCTCTGGGCTGCAGGGATCAGGGAGGGCTCCATAAACCCTAGCTTCCGGGGATGAAGGAGTCATCTACCCCACCTCCGAGACATGCCCTCTTCAGCACCCTTGAAAGGCAGCCAACCACATTCTGTATGAGCCCCTCCTGTGACAGGAGGCTCATGACCTCGGGAGGCAGTTCAGGAAACCACAACACTCGCCCAGGTACCAATCTGACACCTTACTCTCCTCTCCACTGACCAGGCCAAGGCGAGGTACAAAACTGACAGAGGTGCTCAGCGCACCCCACACGACCCTGAGAACAAGTGCCTCCTTCAATTAGGACCTTGGCACCTCACCGAGTCTGGCCCTGCTTGTAGAATCCCACCCACGGCCCCTAGCTCTCGTAGCCCAGTGAAATGGGCGTTGATTCAGGTGGAAACGGGGACAGCTTGGATTGGCTGGGAGGGGAAGTGTGAGCAAAGGTGAGGAGCGGGGACCAGGCAACCACTTTTCTGAGACCAGCGTAGCTGGGAGGGAAGCGTCAGAGCAGATAAGGCGGGAAGCTCTGGGACCAGCGGGACATGGCTGAGACGGTCTGGGCCTTAACATGTCTGTCCTTTGTGCTGCAGGCAATGGGAGTCTTGGTGATATCTTGAGGGAGGGAGTTTGCTTGGCTTGGAAACAGGCGTGTGGTTAGATGGAGTCCCAGGTCTTTGGATCCTTGTCACGGGAAACGTTTCCATCTGTGGGTCAGTGGTTTAGGTGGCATCTGACCACTATGGCCTGGATCTCGGCCATGAAATTGAGTGTACTTAAGCAGATTTTTTTTTTTTTAGAATGAGCCAAATGGGGTCGGGGAAAATCAATGGTCAGAAATTTAAGGCGGACTGTGCAAGGCAGGAAAAGGCCACTGGCATCTTTCCATGCCATAGAGGAATCCGACGACCTATTACAGACCTGCATGGCACGCTCGTAGGAAGGAGTCTCTCAGAAGACAGTGTCTGTGGGACACGCCCCGGCAGCCAGGCCTTATGATCTCTGCGCATGGAGGCACCGAGAGAAACGACCTCTGTAGAGATGTTTGTTTCCCTAGCATTCACGCTGTGATGGGGCGTGGTGTCCGCCCAGCACTCTGCACACTATCTCACTCATTTTTATAACCGCCTGACTCCCATTTTACAAAGGAGAGGGTCAGACCTTAGAGAGGGAGCATGACCTGCCTGAGGCCACACACTAGTGTGTGCTAGAGCAGCAGTGTGTCCAGGATATGGAAAGTGTGTATGTGGAGGGAGAACTGCAAGTCTGGCACAGGCTCATTCACTGAAGGGTGTTTGTGCTAACTGGCCTGCACCTCGGGGTTTTGTAACTTACCAAGTGGGCTTATTAGCTCTCATTTCATCTACTGAATTACACCATGAGAGAAGCGGCACTGGCCCACTTCCCCATTTTACAGGTAAATGATCTCAGGCGACTTCATGTCCATCCACTTCTGTCCACCCCCACTGCACCCGCTCTGCCACGCCACCTCCAACTGTCACCTGGACTATTCCTGTCACAGTGGTCCAGGCTAGAGACCACGGCGGCTTTGACAAGGCTATGGCTTTCAGCCTTCTCCTCCAGTCTGCTCCCAGTCAGCCACCAGAGCCATCAGCCTAAAGCACAAGCCTGCTCACGCTAATCCCCTGCTTACCGCCCCAAGGGACTCCCTTTGGCTCCTAAATTCATACTTTGGACACCTTTCTAGGCCCTGATTAATCAGACTGCAGCTATTATCCTTCCCACCTGGTTACATACACATGCGCTTATACCCAGATCAACCATCTGCCTTTCAGACAGACCCACACTCTTGGCCTCGGGATCCCATCTTCTCTCTGGTCAACCCTCGCTCTTCTCCCTAGCACCTCTGGGCCTCCCTTTCATCTGCCAACTTCTGCTTATTCTCTGTGGCTCACCTGAGATGGGACTTCTTCCGGGAAGCCCTCCTGGCAACCCACCACCACCCAGACTGAGCCATGTAACCTCCTACCCACACTTCAGTGTCCTGAGCTCTGCCGTGACAACAGAGCAGTCACCTGGAAGCCCATTGTTTGGGGTCAAATGCCAGCTCCTTCACTCACACTGGCAATGAATCTTCAGATGTATTCCTTCATTTCTCTGGGCCTCCATTTCCAGACCTTTAACATGGAGAAGCTAATAAAAGGCTATTGAGGATGAAACGGTGCCCAGCCCAGTGCCTGGCTCATGGCAGCTTCTCCAAGGAGCCAGTCATCACCAGCCCCGCCCTTGCTGTTGTTTCCACTCTGGGTCATTGAAGTTCGATATTTGTCCAGCAGTCTCCTAGACTCATAGTTCCTGGGGACGGGGAATCCTGCTATGTTGACCCCCTCTCTATCACAGCACCTACTTCAACCACCACACCTAGCAGGCAGTCAGCGAGTCTGAGGACTAGCTGAAACACTGCGTGAGCCAAGACCACATGGTTAATAAATGGCAGGAAGAGGGCTCAGAGGTGAGCTCTCTCACTAAGTGGCACGGCCATCTTTCCACTCTGCCACAAGGCTTCTCAAGATGGATGTAGAGCTGTTGGCAGATGACAGTATTTATTCATTATCTGCCTTCTCCTGGGGCTGTGGGGTTGACACAGTCATTTGAACAGTCCTGTTCTGTAGGATCCAAACGTCTCAGGTTCCCATCGTCCCTGGGCACATCTCCACCAGGGAGCTCTCTTGACACACAGGAGTGTAATCAGCATTCTCCGACTAGTCTGTGTGGTCCCTGCGGGCAGGGACCATGTGTGTGACCCAGCAGTGGCCCCAGCCTGGGGACCAGCAATGGAAAATAGCACCTACCACTTACCAAGCCCCTGCTAAGTGCCAGGAACTGTGCTAAGCCCTCTCAGTGCAGTACTTCATGCAGCTCTCACAACCCTGTGAGACAGGTCTCTCTGTTTCCCATTTTACAGACAAGAAGGCTGAGGGTCAGAGCAGTTTGGTGGTATAAGTGGGACACGATCCCAGGTGGCCCACCTCCAGACTTAGAGGCTAACCACTGACCTTCGCTGCTTCTCTAGGAATAGGAGTTGAATTAATTAATCTGTCTTTGGGAAGGGTTCTTCATGGTCTACTTCATGGAATATGTTTTAGGTTAGCTAGTTATCTGTGCCTTAACCTCCTGGAAACAGGCTTTCCATCACACCGTGCTGCGAAGTGCATCTGGGGTTTTCCTGTCCCTGGGGGCCTGCTCCAGTGCCAGCGTTATGGGGGCTGGGGGCAAGAAGGGGCGGGGAAGGACTCAAGGCTGTGATGAAGGTGCCTTGAAGTTCAGAATCGAGATTCTTCCAAGTTCTCAGTCTCAGTGAGGTCAGGCCCATATCAATTCACCAGCCTGCAAATTCACCCCTCCCTGTGATGCCCAGAATCCCCAGTATGGGCCCTGCCCACCACTGAAAATCAACAATTGTAGTTTCTTATTGTCATTAAGATCTATTACATCCTTCCCGTCTGAGGTCAAACCCATCATCTTACAACCCTTCCCAGTCCCCTCAGTCCAAGGCTGACATACCCCATCACATGTTCATTCTCAGCAATGCCCCCACCTACCTCTTTCCATACTCATGGCCACAGCTGGCACGGAACAGTAGAAAAGTTTATCCTGAACAAAGGGGTTGTGAGGAACACTAAGACACTTTTTAATTCATTGTTATTCTATAGATACTTAATGAGCACCTGCTATATGCCAGCACTGAGGGTGCAATAAATTGCCTTCTTAAAAATATGTTTGATATTTAATATATATAAAAACTATTTTAACATGTATGATTGTGTTTTATAGAATTAGGTCCAGCTACCAGATTTCCTTAAACTGAAATAAAAAAAGATGGTTTATTTCACTCTCATCACACAACTCTAGAGATAAGACATCCAGGGCTGATACGGCTCCACGGTGGCATGGCCCAGATACCTGGGCCTGATTCTACCATCATGCAGCTCTTCCACTCTTGAGCCTGTGTCATGGTCCAAGGTGGCAACCCTGGAACTCCATAGCGCATGTACCAAGAGGAAAGAGCTGAGAAGGGCACATCCCATGAAGGGCATTTCTCAGAAGTTGCTCCCACCACTTTCACTTACATCCTACTGGTCAGAACTTAGCCACACAGACACCTCTGGCTTCGTGAGAGGCTGGGGAATAAAGTCTGCATTGCAGGAGGCCATATGTCTAGGCAAAATGTGGGAAGACAGAGAGGACAGGAGACTAGGACAGAGCCAGCAGGCCCCGCCAAAGCGAGGCACAGAGAATAAAAATAAAACGAGTGCCGGTGCGTTTGGCATCAGGTTGAGGAATGGAGCGTCCCCAGTACATCAAGTCCTCCCAGCCGTAAACCCCACCCCCTCCCACGTTGCGTCAACCCCTTCTTCAATCCTGTGTGTATCATCCCGTTGCTTGACTTTACAGTTTCACGACAAACGTATGTATCCTAAGCATCTGTGTCTAGTTGTACAAGTTTTTAACTTCGTGAAAAGGGAGCCATACCACATGTATTTTCCTGTGACCTGGTTTTTTATGTTCACTATTACGTTTGTAGAGTTCACCTGTGCTGACATGTGTAGCTGTAATCCACTCACTTGCACCGCTGACCCCATTATAGTAACATACTCCAAGGTATTGTCATTCTTCTGACAAGAGAAATGTGTGCTGTTCCCAGTGTTTGGCTGTTAAACTCTCTGCTCATCTCCTTGTGCACACATGCAAGCGCTCCTCCAAGGTGAATTTCTAAGAGGAATTGCTGGGTGGTGGGGAACACACATATTTTGATGTTGTCAAATGGGCTTTTAATAAAAGAGGCGCAAAAATCTCCTGGTGCCTTGGGGATTCTAATAGTTGGCGTGGCGTTCCTCTGTTTACAATGGAATGTATACCACACTCCCTGCCCACATATGTGCATGTGTGTGTGCACACACACACACTGTAGCCATTCATTTGTCCATTTGTTCAAGAAACATTTGTCATGTAGCCATTATCACTAATTTTAAGATATGTCATCAATATAACAGTGATTTTTCAGGAGAAAAGGGACACATCTCAGTAAATGAACCCATCAATTTTAAGACACATCCCAACTTTAGAAACATTGAAATGTGCATGTGAGCATCTTAAAATCAAGGGAAGTGTGGTAGGTTCAGGGGACTCTCTAGAAGAAAATCTGCCCTTAAGGAACTTTCAGACTTGTAGACATTCGTTCCTATACAATCATGCCAGATTGCAGAACATGGTCAAAACAGATACAAAGTGTCTGAAAGCCTCATGACTGAGCCTAAGGTGCGGTCCATCAGCGGTCTTGCAGTACCAGCACTGCCTGGGAGCTTGTGAGAAGTGCAGAATCTTGGACCCCACCCCACACCTACCAAATCAGAATCCGGCTTCACATGCTCCCCAGCTAATCCCCACGCTCATTAAAATCCAGAAGTGCTGCATGGGAGCTATGGGAGAGGATGGGTCCTTCCAGCTAAGGGCAACCAAGAACGGTCTCCTGATAGAGGTGTCATTTGAAGAAGAAAGAGAAGGAGGAATGGCACTCGTTCAACACCTGCTCTGGGTTAGGAACTCACTAGGGGCTTCACTTCTGTCATCTCATTGAGTCCTCAGAATCGCCTCACAGGACAAAGATTCATATCCTTTTTAAAACTAAGGAAACTGAGGCACAGACAGGTCACATAGCTGGCTCACGGCCACGCCGCTAATTGCTAGTGGAGCCAGCCTTAGAAGCCAGCTCTTTCTGAGTCTGGAGTACAATCTCTTCCCATCCCATGGAAGGAATGAAAGAAGTAGCTGTGAAGACAAAATGACAAGAATGAAGACAGGATGCTACTGGAGAGTTATGAGCATGTGCTCACTGTGGGGTCGGGACTTCTGGGAGGTGAGCGCTCAGGGCAAAGAGAAAGGGCAGGCTTGGGGGAGGTGGGAAAGAAAGACATCCATAACAGACTTCTTACCCCACTTCTTACCCCACCGGTGTCTGCACAGGACCTAGCACATAGTAGGCATTCAAAACAATCCAATGAATGAACAATGAACAGGCAAATGAGCAAGCCACAGAGGCTGTTGTTTCAAACCCTCCAGCACCAGCCGATGCCAGCATTGTGCTGGTGGCTGGTGTTCCAGGAGGGACGCGCCAGGCACTGCCTGCCTGCTCAAGGTCCCCTGAATCTCTGCCTTCAGGGAGAGCCCTGCCAGCACAGCAAGGAGCCAGGAGCAGAAAAGGTTTAAAACACAGAGAAAGCAGCTCCCACCAAACCCTTCATTTGCTTCACTTAAAGAATCACGGAGCCAGCCTCCTCCCTGTGCCTCAGCCCCTCCATCCACGCCCTCCCAGCTGCTGCACTGCTCCTACGACTCCTTGTGAAAAGTGGAAAATAAAACAGCGTCTGTGCAGCCCCTAATGACCAGGTTTATGAAGAGCTTATTGTGTCTCAAAGACATGAGACAGCAGTTGGTGTTATGAGATAGTAATGTACTTTTTATAAAGCTGACAAAACCTCCTCTTAAACTACCTAATACCTACAAGCTGAAATTTCCTCTCTGAGGTGGGGATTCCCGGGGGCAGGCCTGTGGCAGCCTTAGGCACAGCCCTTGGCCTCTGCATCTGGACTCGGCCTGAAGTCCCTCGGCTCTGGGGCTGGTGCAGCACCACTGCCCTTCTGGGGTGGGGGTGCAGCAGAGATTTTTGCGTTGGGCTCCTTGGCAGAACAATCGCTTAAGCTGTGGTGGGAGAGTGTCCCTTATATTCTCTCCTCGTCTTCCAAAGGCCCCAAGCCAGTACCTGTGGGGGAGTGGGCAGTTTAACCTGGACCACGGACCCCCGCCGGATGTGGCCCTGTCCCTTTCCCGCCATTTCCTGCCTTCACCCTCGCCCATCCTGCACTCTAAATAGAACCAGTGTTTTTGAAAACCTCCAGTCCCACTAGGATGTCATGTTTTTACAGCGGCCAGCCCCTCACACAGAACGGCCTTCACCCAGTGGTGTGCTGGTGAATGTGTAGCAACTGGCTCTCTGGTCAGTGAAAGGGACATTGAGTTGTACAAGTTGCCAATTTCGGTGGTGCAAATAAATGCTCTCACTGTGGCTGACTCTGAGCTTCTCAAGTCAGTTAGGAAAAGACCCAACAGTTGGCTCCCGTGAGCTGGTGCAAGGCAGCTCCAGCATTCTACCACCTTCAGGCTTCCTTGTAACCCCCAGCTCCGCCCTGGGGAACTTGGCTCTGACCCTCGAGTCAGTCTGTTCCTCTGTGTGCCCAGCACCTCCCTGGCTTTGCTCCTGCCGGTCCCTCTTCCTAGAATCCCTTCTCACCCTCCGCCACTTCCTCATCACACCCCCCCCACCCCACACACACACACACACACCCCACCTGACTAACTCCGTCACCTTCTGGAGCAGCTCTGCTGCCTCCTCCTCGGGAGGCCTGTGTCGGCACTTACACAGTCAGACATCCAGATATGCACCTACTGTGTGCACCCAGACAGGCTCTGCTCTGTCACAACACACCCTGCGTGACACTACAGCATCTGCTTTCTGTTCCCCATGTAGCCTGCAAGTTCTATGGGGACCGGAAGTATATTTTTTCCTGTCTTCAGCAGGTTGCACAGAGAGCAGGGTATGCAGTTGGTACTCCTTAAATGTTAGCTGAACCTCTGCTCCCATAAGGCTTATACATCCCTCAATTACAGTATGTGAGACATTACATTCTAGAAAATTACATTACGTTCTGCGCTTTCTGTCTTTCCCCCCAGATGTGTGTCCCTAAAGGGCAGGGGTAACTCTAGGCTGGCATCAGGAAACAAGAGAACTACATTTTTTTTTAGAGAGAGAGAGAGACATTGGTTTTTTGTTGTTCCACTTACTGATACATTCATTGGTTGATTCTTGTATGTGTCCTGCCTGGGAACAAATCCACAAGCCTGGCGTGTTGGGACAAGCTCTAACCAACTGAGCCCCTGGCCAGGGTGAGAGGACACCGCTCTTCCCTGGCTGTAGTGATGTCTGTTGACATAGAGGTTCTACCAGATTTAAATTCCACCAAAGGTGAGGGGGTGACGCTGGCACCACCTCCCCATCAGGCGCCGCATCACCATGTTAGTCAGGCTGAGCCCAGGACCACAGAGCTCCAATTGCTCCTGCAGATCCCTTACACATCCAGAAACCCTCATGGCCTCGTTGCCACCGTCAGCCGCAGAGGTTGCTGGGACCCATCCCGTCATGGCCCGGGACCCAGGTCACCTTGGTCATTGCTCACCACATCACCTGTCCCTCAGAGCTCTGTTCTTTCCCTGATTTGACCCAATCTCCAACCTCCCCCAGCCCCCCAAGTCCCTGCCCTGGGCTCTCTGGAATTTTATCCCAATGTCAGCAAAACTCCCCATATTCTCAACTTCTCCTCTTACTCTGATGGGTGCCTGCCTCTCTCCCCTGCAGTCCCTTAAGTGGGGGGTTCTCATGGCCCACATCCCTGAGCCCGGAGGTGGTAGGACCCTCCTTGCTCCTCACTGCTATTTTCAGACCATTCCTCAGTCTCTTCTCCAAACGCCCTGCCTCCCTGAAAATCATCCCGCTTTTCTCTGCCCGACATCCTAGGCTGCCTGCCCTCACTCCTAGGCACGCCTCACTCTTTGAGGAGCTAGCACTGCCCTGGCTCACACCCCCCCACCTCACTGGTCGGTGGTTATATATTGAAATCGTACCTCACACAAATCACCCCCAATAAGTCCAGGGAAGAGGGCTGGGCAGGATGGCCCCTGGATTTGACAGGCAGGGGAGGGAGGGACTGGGATGGTGGTCCCCTCTCCTCTCCCTCCACCCCAAGATTGGGTGGAGGGGTGGGCTCTGCGCCTTAGGCCCTGCAGCTCTACACAACGAGGCTCAGCCCAAGCACACCTGCGGGAGGCACTTCAGGGCCCGAGAAGAACAAATCATTCCTACAGTCCTTTGGCCAGGGCCAGGTTGTGCTCACACCAGTGCCTGAGAGCTCAAGTCTGAGGTTTCTGCCCTACCCCTCCCCTCAGCACCACCCACCCCTACTCTACCACTCCCAGCACCATCAAGCCCCATCCCCTGGGTTGCTGAGGACCATGGAGGGCCATTTTCTCAGGGAAGTCCTTGACTGACCAAATGAGGAGAAATTCGGTACTAAAGTTCAGTACTCACTGAGATGGAATGGCTCGTACTGTAGCAGGGAAGGGCCGGAAGCAGCCGGTGGGGCTCCCTGTGTCAAATCATGATCGAGACAGGGCCATCATTTAGCCTGTAAGAGCCTCATCATCGAAAGACCACACCAATAATTTCTAAAAACCAACCAATAATTTGGGGCTTATTAGAATAATTTGATGAATCATTTGCACTTCAACTTTCAACTTAGTAAGCAGTTTCGTAATATATACTTGGTATACATAGAAAATAAAAATGAGTGTTTGTTTTGTCTTATATATTAATTTGGATGACCTTTCTAGTTGTTAAATACTTTGAATGCCATCTCTACCTCCTTGCAACCTGCACCATCCAGGTCATGGGCTTCCACTTGACCCTGAGATTACCAATAACCACACTGCACAATCTGTCTTTCGCATCCACTCTCGGACTCCCGCGCCCCGCCCATTCTGCTCACCCCTGTGAGCCTCCGACTCTAACCATTCTCTGACCCCACCCTAGGTTTCTCATGCACTGACGCGCCATCCTTTCACTGACCTCTTCACCCAGCGGGGGATCTGTCAGTTTTCATAACCTCTCCCTCGCCTTCTTGCTCTCATCTCAGACCCCCATCCTGGTCAAAGGCAACCCCCCAGCTTGATAAGCTGCAGCAACACACTAAATGTGCCCTGAGAAAAACCAAGAATCTCAAGAGGGACCTTGAAGCCACCAACACACATACTTCATGTCTCGGGCCTGGTCCATTCTCTCTCCCATTGTCGTGGGACAACAATGGGAGACAGTGATTCCCTTCCTCCTTCCTCGAATATCCAACCCTGCCTCCCACTCCTCATTCTCAACTGATGGTCGTGCTTCCCGTTTCATCAAGAAAATAGAAAAAGCAGAAGAGCAGTGTCACGAGTCCCCACCATGTCTACCCACAGGTGCCCCCTGCCCTCCTGGTGCAGTGAATGTGTCATCATCCACCCCATTGAAGGTCACCCTTGCACTTGTGCCCTGTGCCTCATCCCTCCTCACATTGCTCCCGCGTTGCTCCCCCCTTTCTCTGGGTCAGTTTTCCCTCTACTGGAACATTCCACCAGCATCACTCATGGCTTAACGTCTCCCCTGCCAACACAGGGTAGCCAGCGGGGTGGTGGACATCCCATTAGCACAATGCAGGGAGCAGAGGGAGGTGGAAGGAAGGAAATCACCCAGGGTGTGGCAGGGGTTCCGACAGCCAGACCAGCATGTGCGAGGATCCCGTGGTAGGAAGGAGCATGCAGGAAGGACGGCCAGATGGCACGTGCACAGAGAGGGAGGTGGGTGGGAGGTGAGGCCAGGCAGAGGTTGGGTCAGGCCCTCTTAGAGACGTTGAACTTTTCCCAAAGAGCACCGGGGAGCTGGTGGGTGTTCCAAGGTGGAGGTGGCTTGATCAGATGGGGATTTTCAAAGGATCACCATGATAGCTCTGCAGAGAGGAATAAGAGTGGGTGCAGAATGACCAGTGGGGAAGCTATTGCAGTCTTCCAGGGATGCAGGGACAGTGGTCTGGCAGTGGGTGATGCTGTCGATAGAGAGAAATCAATGGGTTTGAGAGGTACAGAGAAGCTAACACAGTGGGATGTCATAATGGCAGGGACCTGCAGTGAGGAGGAGGAGATGTCGGCGACAGTGACTGGGCTCAGACTCACACAGGGAAGCCATAGAGAGACATTCGCTGAGCTGGTTGGTGCCTCGAGGGAAAGATCATGAGTTCAGGTGTGGACCTGCTGAGCATGCAGTGCCTTTAAGATATCCATGAGATGTCAAATCGGCAGTTGAACACCCTGGCCTAGACCTCACATGGGGGGTCTAGGCAGCTGATTATTCTGCACAGCCTCCCAACATGCGTCTCTTCGCCCTTCTGTGCCAGGCACCGCGCGAGGAGCCAATGGTCAGTCCAAGGATGGCTGAGGCACAGGCTTGTGCCGAGGGGCAGCCAGGCCGCGTGGAGAGCAGGCGCTGGCGTGCAGCACTTAGAAGAGGGATGTGGAGGCTCCACCTGCAAGCCCTTGGCTTAGGAGTGAGCACTGTCCCTGATTCATCAGGAGACGTGGGGCGCATCAGGACCGCTCTCCACACCTCACCTCCTGCAGTCTTCCTTATAAAGCTGCCTGGCACAGAGTTGGTGCTGACCAAATATTCATCCGATTGAATTGAGAGAAAATGGAAGTGGTTGGAAAAGTGCTTTCGAACACACCAATCTGTAATTGTAACGATAGGGAGGATATTATATCCTCTTAGCAGCCAGTATGAAGACACTTCCCAGGGGAGAGGGGTATGTGGTTGGAAAAGGGGCCAAGCTACTAGGGGGAGGTTTCAGCCTCCTGTGAATGGACCCAGATGCAATGAGGGCAGAGGAGAGATGTGCTCGGGGTGCCAGTGAAGTGGGGAGACAGCAGGTGGGGGGGCACAAAGAGGGGTCGCCCAGTACACTCAGAGAAGAGGCCTGCCCTATGGGTGCATTTTGGGTGAAATGCTGTGCTCTGGGGACCCTACAAAGCTTCCATGAAGTTACCAGAAGTCCCTACATGCTCTGGGGGATTATTTTTCTTGCAGAAGTTCGGAAAGGGGGTGAATTTGGTAGAGACAGTAAATGGGAGGTCAGTCATCTTTTCTATAACAGGTAGCACATAATAATAGCTAGAAATACGTAAAATACTTATCTTCGTGTAAGTATACCTGTGTCCTACATATGCAGGTGTATATAATAGATACAGGTTTGTGTTATAATGCTTTAAGCCTACACAATTTCTATAGTACATAATAAAACCTTCTTTATGGGCTATGTGGCTCAGAATTCTACAGGAAAATAAATTGCTAACATTCACTGAGGACTGTATTAATTAGGTTATATTAGCTACTATCACAGAAAAATCCCAAACGTCAGTGGCTGAATACAGTCAAAGTCCATTTCTCTCTCACAGCAACGCCCACCAGCACGTTTGCTAATGTGCCAGGCACCGCTCTGAGCACTTCATATGTGTCAGCTCTTCTAATCCCCACGACAGTCTGTGAAAGCACAATTCCTACGACCTCCACTTTCAGGTGAGGACACTGAGGCATCTCAGTGAGACCATGCGGCTCTCAAACCTATCTGTCATCCCCTGCACCATATCACCCAGCACGGGTCTGATTATTCATTCGCTCAGGGACAATCAGCCGACATTTGTTGTACCTATGCTGGTGCTGGGGACACAAAAGTCCCTGCTGTCATGAAGTGGACAAGGCTCTCAATTTTGTTCTGTGCATCTGTGTTTCTGGAGGTTGCATTGCAGAGTTCGCTCATTCACTTGGTGGCCATGGTGGTGGCCTGCTGTGGCACTAGGCTGGGGTTTTCAGCTGAGCCAGTTCTCACCTTCGCACTGAGAAAATATTTAGAGTCAAAGGCCCTGATTCCATCATTTCCTGGCACAAGTACTTATTCAGTCATTTAGCCTCCCTGAGCCCCAGTTTCTTCATCTGTAAAATGGAGATAATAACCCCCTCACAGGCCTGTGGTAGAGCCAGGATGCATCTAACCTAGTCCAAGAGCTTGGCAGAGGGCCAAGCCCCAGTGGGGGCTCGCCCCCTGGATTTCAGAGCTGTTGGGGGTTGGGTGCCATGAATTCCATGCCACTGCAGGTGGGATGGTGCTTTGCAAGCTTGCCCAAGTGCAGTGGGAATGTTTGTCAGCATCAGTCTGGAGTCTGCCTTCTTTGGAAAGCTATCCGCTTTCTCTCATGCAAATTGCAGAGTGACAGAGATGGCCACACGCCCCAGGTTCACCGTCCGTCAGCCTCCAGCCTCAGTCTAGCCTTGGTGGCAGCCCCCAGCTCAGAAGCTTCTGTGCGGGAGTGAAAGGCTGGGTTTTGAAGTCTCTCCGTGGCACTGCAGGCGGGCGAGGGGGTATGTTTTGATTCAAGAGGAGGATGTGCAAACAGAGAAAGCAAGACCTTCCTTCAAGAGTGAGGGAGGGGGTTGAGCCAGCTTCAGGAGAGTGAGAAGTCTGGAAGAGGACAGTGGGCACTGAACCCCAGAAACTATGCCATCTCATGTATCCTGTCTCCCCTTGTTTTCCAGGGAACTTCAAAGGTCTCTGCAAGCAAATCGATCACTTCCCAGAGGATGCAGATTACGAAGCTGACACAGCAGAATACTTCCTCCGTGAGTGTACAGTTTCTTATCTCCTTCCTGGTTATGGTCCTGCCCCCGAACCTTCAGAGAGCCAAATACCAGGGCTGTCTAGAGATGCCCGTCTCAGCAGAAGACAGGCAAAAGCTGAGCCTCCCTCCTTTCCTCCTGTCCAGGGGCCAAACCTTCATGTGTGCTGTGCCCTCTGCCTGCAACACCTTTCCCTCCCTTCTTTGTCTGGCAAACTCCTACTCATCCTCCAGGTCTCAGAGGAAACATCACCTCTTCCGGGAAGTCCTCCATGCCCCTGAACAGATTCCCAGAGCACAGCACTTTCACTGTGCTCTGGGATCCTTGTCTCCCTCGTAGTCCTACCAACGCTGCCAGGCCAGGGGTTCTTCCTATCTTGGTTGCCTTGTATTTTCAGCTCAGTGCCCTCAGTAAATATTTCCTGAATAACCGAATGAAGAAACTCATCAGGTAGTGCCAGATTAGAACTTCTACTGAAACAATAAATGAGATTTTTTTTTCTTCCCCCACAAGTCAAGTCAAAGATAAATCCTGATGTAATAGCTGTGATCTTAAACCCACTTGAGACGTATTATGAAGAGAAAGCATTTGAGTCCCAAAGAAAACTTCTCAGGAATTGGCAAAAACTAACACGATGACATGTTCCCTGAGAAAAGGATTTCCAAGAGAGGGGCTGAGGGTCCTTGACACCTGGGACAGCAAAGCCGCTGGAGTAGAAGTGGTTGCAGGCTCTGCTCAAGGCTCGCAGCCTGCTCTTCCAGAGATCTGCTCTCCTCCCGGGAGCATCGCCCTCGGCCGCTCCCCCCACCACGGCAGAGTGGTTAGCATTACCCTCAGATCACTTTTATGAAAAATGTAGGAGGCATTTTATTATATGGATCACCCGTCTCTTTCAATAATTACTCTTCACATCAAACCCAATCTCAGGTCGGCCTGAAAAGCCCATAAAACATGAGGTCAGCCAGGCAACTGGGAAGAGAAAGAAAGGGAACATGACGCAATTTATAGATTTCTTTTTAAAGGGGAGAAAATAGCTTACAATGCTCATCTTTTTCTTTTTTTTTTTAAATCAATTCTTGCAATGTGCTGCTCTTTAATGGAATTCCTAAAGGGCCATTTGGTTGTATTCCCTGTTACCATGTCTGGGGCTCCCAAAGGAGTTTGGCAATGGTGTGAAGACAGATTGAGCACCTTCTGTATGCTAAACCCTGTGCTCAGGGCTGAGACAGAGGTGGATGAAGGAGACACAGTCTGTGGCCCTAGGGAGAACACAAGGTGCAGAGGCAGGGGAGGACCCTCAAAAAAACAGCTGGACTAGGAGACACGCATGGCAGAGGTACAGTCTGCACACTGAGGCGGAAGGGGTAGCAGAGCTGAGCCCCACACCCAGAGCCACACTGGTCGAGAACAGCAACGGTATAATACTTTGTCAGCCAGGTGCCAAGTGCTTGGGGTAGGAACCGTCTCATTCTTTGTTGGGCCTTAAACAGTTCCTGGAATACAGGAGATGCTCAGTCGATGCTGTTGATAAATGAAGAAAACATACAAGCTTCTTCAGTGACTATTCCTACTATTTTATACCTCCATTTCCTTATTCTTAAAGAGGGAAGAGCTTAGGGTGTTTGGTTCATTTTGGTATCCCTGGACAAAAGACTTGAACATATGTTAGCAGTGCAGGAAGACCCAAGGGTCTGAGTTGACTTAATCCAACAATATTTTTTTGCATCTATAATAGGAGGTCAGCAAACTTGCTCTGTAAAAGAGCCAACAGTAAATATTTTAGGCTCTCCAGGCTGTACAGCCTGTCCCAACTAACCCTGTGGCACAAAAGCAACACAGATAAGACGAAAGCCAACTAGTGTGGCTGTGCTCCAATGAAACTTAACTTTATTTACACAAACAAGCAGCAAGCCACATTTAGCGTGGTTTGCTGACCCCAGTCTAGAATATGCTTATCCTTGGGCTAGACAATGCAAGTAATTTTTTAAAGCTGGAAGAGGTGAGTTCCTATCATTCTCTATTAGCTCTAACCTAGTTGGCTAGAGAAGCTTGAAGACAAGGTTCATTCTTGAAGGACCGTCTGCCCCACAAGGTGGGCAGTGCTGGGGCCTGGGGAGGTTTGCAGGGCTTCTCCGGAGGTGGGCAGGCTACACCATAGTGGGTGGGCCCTGCATCAGCTACCGGCAGGATGCTCCTGCCACAGGGGAGGCTGTGAGAGACAGGGAAGCAGCCCCTGGCCCTAAGGACTCGCTGCCTGGAGACAGACCCGTGAACACAAGGTGTGTGCCAGGACACAGGCTGGCAGGAAGTGTGGGGCGCAAGGGAGCGTGGCTCCTCACCCTGTCTGAGGAGGGCATTCCAGAAGGGGTCCCTAGAGCAGGTAGCACCAAAGCTGAGACTTGGACTCTACAAGTACTCACTACTTCATTCATTCATTCATTCACTCACTCATGACCAATTCACTAAGCACTCAACTGTATTCAGGGCACTGTTGTCGGTAGGGGGATCCAAAGGAAGTTGGGGCCTTCTTAAAGGTTATATTTCAGTGGAAGAAACAAGCAATAATCAAATGCACAAACACCCCCTGGACAGTTTCCGAGCACTGCAAAGGGATGGGTGAAGAGTGGGGAGCGAGGAGGTGGGCAAACGGCAGGGAGGGGTGTTACCCGGACGGGTGGTTAGGACAGTTTCTCTAAATGAAGGAGGAGCTAAGAGGAGTTTGGGGAGGCGGGTCCCGAGGAGGGAAAGGCAAGAGCAAAGGCCTCATCAGGGCAGGGGCAAGGCAGTGTGTTTGCAGGTGGGGGCCCAGGGCACGAATGGGGGGTGTCTGTGAGCAGAGGGGCCCAGTTCTCTTGGGAAGAAAGTGGATTTCGCTCCAACTGTGATGGGAACCAGGAGCAGGGGCACTGATTTGGAAGGTCCATTTTGGCTGCCGTAGCAGAGGCAGGGGATCACAAAGGGACAAAAATGAAGGCCAGGAGGCCAGCTGGGGGCCATGGCAGTCATCCTGGTGGGGGCTATGGGGGCTGGGCCAGCTGTAGCTGTGGTGGTGGTAGTAAGTGAGATGCTGTTTGGGAGGCAGAGCTGACAGGACAGGGGTAGCCAGAGGACTGAGGGTGGGCAGTGGGACAGGACACAACTGGGTTTCCAGAGGACCACAGAGGACTGTGAGGAAAGACAGGGGTCTCAGGGGTGGGGGATCCAGGAAGGTGGAAAGGAGCTAAGCAAAGAGAGACACCAGAGCCCTGTGTGCCTAGACTGAGCATTTCTGGCTCCGACCGCTCACACCCAGGCTGCCTCAGACTTGGAGGGGCAGGGCACAGGCTGAGTGGGCTCTGGAAAGGAGGCCGGAGCACCTGCTGTGACCAAGGTCAGGGGGCACAGTACACCAGACTCTGCTACCCTTGAGGCAGGATCTGTTCTGAACCATGCCTGGCTCCCCAGGGCCCAGCACAGGGCCTGGCACAGGGCCACACACTTCTGAAACGGACGGAGGCCTGAACGTGTGTTGACTGTGGGGCTGCTCACCTCACCGGGCAGAGCCCTAGCATCGAGGGACTCTCTGAGTGGCTTTTCCTTGGGTCTTAGCTGCCCAGGAGCACAGCTCCTCCTGGCATCCAACAGACCTGAGTTCCAGCGACAGCTCAGCCCCTGCTATGCCTTGTGCTTCCACCTCTAAGAACCTAGTCTCCCCATTTGTAAAAATTGGAAATCACCAACCAAATAGTAGCATTATGAGAACAAAGGAGATGCAGTTGGTCAAAGGTCTGATAGGCCCACTTTTCCTTGCTCCTGCCCCAGGCCTCCCCCCTTCCCCTACTTTTGTGTATGATATCAAGTTTGAAAGACCACTTAGGAGCAGGTTTTATACACACACACACACATTTCCCTGGAAATTCACAGGCATTTATTCATTCATTCGCTCATTCATTCATTCATTCATTCAACACATATTTATGGGTCCCATACTATGCACCAGGCACTGTTCTAGATACTGACGATTAAAGAGTGAACAAAACAGACCAAATCTGTGCTCTAATGAAAGGACTTCATGGTTTAGAGGCCAGGAAGATGAGGAGGCCCCAGGAAGGGAGGCTGAGGAGGGGTGGCCAGTGAGGTGGCCTGGAGACTCCTGCCGTCCTCGACCCGGGAGCTGGAGTACCTAGAGAGGAATGAGAGAGAATGCCAACTGGGCTTGGCTGCACGGGAGCTCAGAGCTCATCTCCTGGGTGGCAAAGAAGGTGGGGCTCATTGGTTCTCTAGGCAGCAGGCTGAGCTTCGGGCAGTGTTCAGCACCTCTTGAAGGGCCCAGCAGAAGGAAGGTGCCCAGCTATCGCGTAATGGGACGGATGGATGGATGAATGAATGGATGCTCTTAGTCCCTAAGCCCCGTAAATATTTGAGGAGCTCCACAGCATCTCCTGGACACTGAGTCCAGGGGTTTCCTAGTGACAGGGAGGAACAGCCCTCATAAGCCATGGTTACCACCCTGGGCCTCCCAACACCTGGGCCTGCAAAGCTGTGGCTGGTGTGGCCCTTGGTACTTCCAGCTTACCCAGGAACCAATGGTGACCAGAACTGTTTTTCCCAACCAGCTCTGTGGGGCCATCGGATGTGTCTGCTGTGGCGCCTCCCCACCCTTATCCCTCCTTACCAAAGCTTGAGGAGCGTGGTGAAGAACGGAGGCGGTGGTGACCGGGGTGTGACTTCCTGTGACTGCTGATGTGTCTGCGTGTCTGTCTCTATGCATGAAGGCAAGAGTCTGTGCTGTGTTCTGTGTCTTTCAGTGTCTGCATGTCCGTGAGTCTGAGTGTCTGTCTGTCTGAATGTGTTGGTGCCTATGTGTTTGCACATATGTGCTTGTGTGCATGTGGATCCCTGCGTGGTAAGTGTTTGTGCTCGTGTGTGTGTGTTGTGTCCAGTTGATGGGAGTGGGGTTTCCCAGACATCCCAAGTGACTGAAAGCAGGGGGACCAGGTCAGAGGAAATGAGTTCCCTTCCAGGCATGTATGAAGCAGCTACTGTACGTGACACCCGAAATCCACTGTGTTGTGGCCACATGGAGCCCAGGACTGCAGGGTGGGGTCAGGCTCTCTAAGGGGAGGGCCTGGGGCTGGAGGTGATGGGCCGAGGGTCAGCTGCTGTCCCTAACACACTATGTCCAGGGTGAGTGGAAGGGCTGACACCCAGAGGTCACATGTGCACGTGCACACACAAACACACAACAGAGTTTACTCTTTTTCCAGAGTCAGAAGTGAACAGAAGAGGAAGGGAGGGAGGGCTCTGGGCAGGGCCTGTCCCTCCCCACCAAGAGAAGTCTCTTTTGGTTACACTTGAACTAGGAGTCAATGCCTTCCCAGAGATTTACTGACCACCCAAGTCATCGGTCACCCAAGAAGGAGAAAGGTTCCCGGGGCAACTTTAGACCAGGAACGATACCTGTAAGGAAGGGGAAGTGAAAAGCAGCCAAGGCAGGGAGAACCGGCATCAGGGTTGTTTAGAAAATAAATTTACTGAGCACGGCCACCGCAGGAGGCAGGAGAACCTAGTAGCAGGCTAAGGCACACGCTGCCGGGGTTCAAGTCTGGCTCTGCTACTTCTTGGTTAACCTCCCCGGGCCTCGGGTTTCTCACAATGGGGACAATGGTCACTGGTGTCTTCCTAGGGTTGTAATGAGTCTTAAGTGAGTCAACAGAAGAAAACTCTTCGCACCAGCCTGGATCATAGCAGGCATTAGCCCTCAGTAGGCACTGGCCATTACTGCTGCGTATATTGCACAGTGAAAAGTACAAAGGATACAGGTTGAGCAGGGGAGAGAGAGGAAGTGCCAAGACGAGGGCTTCAGGTTTCAGTGGGGTGGTCAGAAAGGTCCTCCCCAGGAAGGAGACCTAGAGCAGGGGAGGGAGTGTGTCTGGCCCTGCAGGTGTCCTGGGAAGAACATTCCAGGCAGAGGGGACAGCCAGTACAGAGCCTGAAGCGGCATGCTCAGGGACAGCCAGGGGGCCACGTGGTTAGGCAGAAGGCGTAAGCAGGCAGGTGGGAGGCCAGGGTTTGTAGGCTTCAGTTTTACTCTGAGATGGGACCTCGGGGAGGTTCTGAGCAGAGGGGAGGTGAGGACTAATGTCCATGCTATCAGCGTCACTCTGTTTCTGCCGGAGGACTGGCTGTGGCATCTGAGCAGGAGCAGGGTGACCAGAAGATGACGGCCACAATCCAGGCTAGAAATGCAGGTCGGGGGCCGGGGCAGGAGCTAGGGAGGGGACTGAGAAGGGGTCTGATTCTGGATGCAATTGAAGGCAGAGCATTTGGTGACAGCCTGGGTGGGGACAGGTGGGAGAAAGAGAGGACTCCAGGCACCTGAGAGTCCTGGCTGGGAGGCAGAGAGCAGGGCCGCCCTTGTCTGGGGGGCGAATGCTGCAGGAGGCGGGCAGCAGGGCGGCTGCTGGTTTTGCTGAAGGTTTTGCAACCTGTGTGTCATGATTTCTGTCACGGACTCTTCTCCCTTCCTCCTGGACCCTGAGCAGCTATCCTATGAAGAGCTCTCTCTCTCCACCCCTCACCCAGCGCAGCAGAAGGCCTGTCCCTGGTCAGGCCCAGGAGATGTTTGCTGAATGAGTCAACAAGGACCCACGCTCCCTAGGGCCCCCTAGCATGTTCACCCTCTTTCCAGAATGTGGACAGAGGTGGGTGCTGGTCTCAAGCTGAGCCAAAGCCACCCTTCCCAGCCTCGGAGAACCCCCTGCTCCCTGTTCCCCCTTCTCCATCACCTTCTGCCATTCCAGCCAGGCATCGAGGCATTTCCTAAGTACCGAATGTGGGAGGTGTGGGGAATACCAGGTGCCAAGGTCTGAGCCTAGGATAGGATTTACAGTGAAAAGACAAGAATTCAAGGTGAGGTCTGCTCTGTGGCCTTGAGCAAGTTACGTAACTTATCTAAGCCTGGGTGAATACCAGTCCCCTGGGGGACTCTGAGGGTGCCATGAGACAAGGGCTAGGGTGGTGCTTTGTTAGGGCTCCCCAGCTGCCCCCTAGGGAACACATGAGAGAAGTCCATCACTGCCCTCTTTCAAGGTAGAGCTCAGAAGCACAGCAATACATCCTCCCAGCCAGCTCCTGAAATGCTGGAGCTACACACACAGCCCCATCCTCCCATTTTACAGGTGAGGAAATACCAAGGCCCAGAGAGGTACAATGACTTACCCCACCCCAGTACACTTGCTGGGATGCCACCTGCCTCCTGGAGCATTATGCAGAGCTGAGTGCTCCTGTCCACTGTCTCAGCCCTGCAGCCCCTTCTAGCAAAACTGTTTTGAGAGACATTCCCACCAGAGGTCATCACGGTCAGCGTGGCTAAAACTGCTGTGACCAAGCCTTGCAGTTAGGGAGCCTCCTAAGCTGTAACTGGTGCTCGCTCACATCCACGCGATGGGAGCTGGCGTTCACAAAACGGTGCCTGCCCTTCGCCAGCTCCGCACACGCCAGCAGTTTCTATTCCGCCCTTGCTCATTCATTTACTGCTGGCTGCAGCCACCATGCTGATTTCACGAGCTCATCATGAGTCACAACCTACACTTCAACCAACACCGGCCCAGGTAACCGCAGGCTTGAGAGGAACAGCAACGGTGCGCTCTGCTGTGGGGAGAAGCAACGTCTCCCGGTGCTCTCAGGACCAGGCGCTTAAAATGTGTTTACTCGTGACTCCTCACAGCAGCCCTCCGGGTTGGGTGTCTGACCCTCTCCCTGTGGCACCAGAGGAAACTGAGGCTCTAGCAGCAGGCGGCCCAGCAAGGGAGGAGCGCCAGGTGCCTTTCTCCTGAGCTCCTGCAGCTGACCCCTGACCCCAGGGACAACAGGAATTGGGAACACACCCAGGACCTGCACAGATGGTGCTCCCGAAGGACACTCACTGGGCCTCCACATTCCTTTCATATGTCATCATATGTAGCAAACGTTCATTGGACACCCAGCTATGTCTGTGCCAGGCCTGAGGCCTCTATATGTTATCTGCATCCATCCGCAGAGCCCCCTAAGAGAAAGGTACTGTTGGTGTCCCCATCATACAGATGAGAAAAGGGAGGCACTGAGGCCACAAAGACAGCGGGAGGGCTAGGACAGGACCCCAAGCAGTCCACACCTGGAGCTCAACCACCACTCTCGACTTCTGTGTCTTCCCCTCACCTACCATCTTCCTTTTCCTCTTCCACTTCTCTGAGGTCTTTCTTTCCCTCCAACCACATCTTCTCTCCCTCCCTCCCCCCTCCTCTCCTCCCTTCTTTTCTCCTTCTCTTTTCTCTCCCACACACTCACATACACACTCACACTCACACACTTACATACTCACACTCACATAATCACATACACATTCTCACGCACTCACACTCGCACACACTCACACGTGCACTCACGCATGCATTTGCTGTAGCCCATCCCCCTTCACAGTCACTGGCTACCCACCGTGTGGGGCACAGTGTGGAAGGAGAAGGGAGAGAGAGATGCCCAAGAGCCTGGAAACTCCTCCCAGACCAGTGCATGTCTAATTCATCCCGTCTGAATGGATCTAATCCCAGGTGGGATGAAAGGTATAAAGAGCTTACCACCATACCCAGAAAATTAGGGGCCCACCCTCCCTAACCCTGACTATGACGACACTTTTGAGCGAAGGCCATGACTGGCCCAGGGATAGATGTGACGGTAGCCAGGCTTGGCTGAGTGGAGGACATAGGACCGTGATGATCACACAGTCCAACCCCACCAGAGAGCAGACCTGGACCCACAGAAGAGAAAGCACACACATCGGTTCTACGGAGAGTCAGGCAAAGAGTGGGCGCCAGATCAGGGTCTGCTGACCTCCCCCCACCCCACCCCCACATACCTCCTCCTCCTCTGCCTGACTGAGGAACCTGCCAGACCTTCATAGTCAGGCATCTGCCCCATCCTCCAACCGTGGCCACCGTGAAGAGGGATTTCATGACGGGATGGCCACGGGTGCCAGGGCCCACTGAGGCACGAAATGGTGAAATGATTTGTGTACGGAATTTGGCCAAAGAGAGGGTTAGCATGGAATTTACAGCGTAGGCCATCCTATCCGGAAGGTAAGATATCATTCCCTCCTGGGTACTTATGACACTTTTCATTTCTGTCACCAGCATAGAAAATAGTAAATTGTTTATAATTTACCAACATTTTGCATTTTCAAAAGCTTCCAATGTTCTTCTTCCTATTTAATCACTATAACCCTGTAAGATAGACCGAGTTCAAACTTTCATCCCTATTTTACAGATGAGGAAGTAGAGGTCCAGGGACACCACGAGATTTGCCCATGGTCTTCCCAAGCCAGCCAGAAAACACTATTCTTCCACTGGGACACCCCTCTGTGCTCAGCTCTGTGACCCCCCCATGTACAGCTTCAGCCCAGACCATACCTGTGCCCCAAACCTACACATCCAACTCCCCACCTCATCTCACAGGCATATTCCCAAAGCACCTCAAACTCAGCATGTCCCAAACCAAACCCTGATTTCCCTCCCCTCACTCAGGCTTTATCCTCTTTTAGTCTCACAAGTAGTTTCAGCCAGCCAGCCAGCGAATCTGAGACCTAGAAGTTACCCTCAATGCCACCGACTTCTCTGCCCCTATCCACTCATCACCAAGTCTTAATTCACCTCCCCAACGTCCCTCAAACCCAGCCACCTCTGCCCATACACTCTGAGCCCGCCCTGGTCAAAGCACTATCACCAGCCCTCTCACTGGTTCCCGGTAGCCACCCTTGGCCCCTTCTTAATCTCTGTGCTTTTAAAGATGCAAATCAGATTGCAAGAGCCCTGTCTGCTTTAAGCCTTTTAATGTTTCCCATTGCTCTGGGGATAAAGGTAAACTCTGGAGCATGACCCACAGGTCCTCGGTGACCCATGGGCCCATGGGTCCTGGCTACAGCCTGCCTCATCTCCTTCCGTGTTCCCCTAGCCCCTCCACCAGCTCCTCGTGATCCAGCTCCGTTCAATCCCCTGAGCGAGCCCTGCTTCCTCCAGCCCTTGCTCTTGCTGCTTCCTCTCCCTGGAACACTCTCCACGTTCTGCCTCTATTCTGCCCAGTTAGCTTCTCCTCATCCATCAGAGGTCGGTTCCAACAGCACTGCCTCAGGGAAGCCCTCCCTGATGCCACAAGAGCTTGGAAGGCCTCTGAGAGGCATGAAGCATAGCAGAGAGCAGTGGTTAGGTGCACAGAGCATAGAGTCAGGCTGCCTGGGTTCGCAAACTGAGCCCCTCCATTTCTTCGCTGGGTGGCCTTGGACAAATGACTGGACCTTTCTGTGCCCCAGTTTTAGCCTGCATGTAATAGGGGTAATTAAAGTACTTTCTAGGGTTTAATGAGTACTAATATGTTCAGTGCTTAGAACGGTCCCAGCATACACTAAGCACTCCATGAATGTTAGCCTGTCACATGCCTTCCTTCACGGCATCACATGGGTATCTTTCTTTCATAACACTATCCTGGTTGATAATTATTTATCTGTGTTATTATCTGATGACATATATCCACTTCATGAGAATGCAGGCTTTATAAAAACATGGACCAGGCCTGTTTTTGCATTCCTTCTGTCTTCCATGCCCAGCCTGGAGCCTGGCACAGAGGCCAGCACTCAGCCTGTATATATTCACTGGACTCCCAGTTGTCAGGAGCAATGTATCTCCCTGCTCCAGACCATGAGGCCTTTCCCCAGTACAGCGTATTATGCTCTCAGCCAGGGGTGGCCAAACTGCGACCAGCAGGCCAAATCTGACCCACCAACTGTTTTTATAAATAAAGTTTTATTAGAACACCACCACACTCATTTGTTTACGTATTGTCTATGGTTGTTTTCATGCTACCATGGCAAAATTGAGTAGCTGCAACAGACACCATATGGCCAGAAATACTTACTATCTGTCCCTTTACAAAAGAAGCTTGCCCCCACCTGCTTCAGGTATACATAATCTCCTGGAAGTGAAGGCCCATGGTTTCATGGGTCTGGTATGAGAGTGAAATGGATGAACCCATAGAAGGCACTTAGAAGAAGGCTTGGCACACAGGAAGAGCTCCATAAGTATTCGTAGGTATTATGTAGTTCTGTACGCTTACTCATAGGTCAATAAATACTTGTTCATGGCCCCGGCCGTGTGGCTCAGTGGACTGAGCGCCGGCCTGTGAACCAAAGCGTTGCTGGTTCAATTTCCAGTGAGGGTACATGCCTGGGTAGCAGGCCAGGTCCCCAGTACGGGGTGCATGTGGGAGGCAATCACACATTGATGTTTCTCTCCCTCTCTTTTTCCCTCCCTTCCCCTCTCTAAAAATAAATAAATAAATAATTTTTTAAAAATACTTGTTCATGAAACCAATCAGATATTTTCTGCTTCTTGTGATAGATTTCAGCACTAAGACCACACCAGCCCTAGTGGGAAGCCAAGACAATTCAGGGAAATTGTGTCTGGACTGAAGGGGGAGGGACGTCAGAAATAATAAAAATTGTATCTTTTACTGTACTCCTTGCAGAAACAATGCAGATGTTATCCAATTTAATCCTTATAAACTTTCATGCACAAATGAATCTTATTATGAGGATCTTGTTAATAGGCACATTCCGACTCAGGAGGTAGGTCTAGGGCGGGGCCTGGGAATCTGCATTTCCATCCAGCTCCCCTGTGATGCCGGCACTGCTGGAGCACAGACTGCCCTTTGAGCAGCAGGCCCTTTCAACGTTCCTGGGAGCTGGATGGCATTACTGCTCTTCCCACTTTACAGGGTGGGGAAACAGATTCAGAGAAGTCAAGACTCTTGCCTGAGGTCACACAGATATTGACAAGGCCAGGATTGGAACTGAGGTGAGACTAACTGCAAAATCACCATTCTAATTCACTAGCTGGATGGCCTTGGGCAAGTTACTTCACCTCTCTGAACTTCAGTTTTCTCATCTTGTCAATTGGAGCTAAAAAAACACACCCTGAAGGGCTCTTATCAGAATTAAATTATATAATGTTTGTTAGGTACCCACTCAACACCTGACACAGAGTGGGCGCTTAACAAATATTCTTTCTTTCCTGGGTCTTCAATAACTTCTCACTATCCCTGCATGCTTACAAACATGAGAACGTGGACAGCTTTGAGAGTGCACATCCAGGCAGGCGTGTGTGCGTGTGCAGGTGTGCATGGGCAGAGGGATCAGGTTGGGGATACAGCACCTTATCTTAGAAATGACTGGCAGGGAGAGAACATCCACTCAGGTCTGGGGAGGAGGTGCCACCATCCTTGCCTGGAGGGAAAGGAGTGCTAAGAATGCAGAGTAACCCAACTGCCCCCAACCCCATGCCCTCACGCTCTCACCCACCCACAGTCCACCCCACGCATGCCCACCTGGATACTATCATTCATCAAACGTTTACTGTATGCCCTCAAAGACTCGTCTCGGTGCACTGTCAGAATCAACTCCGTCAATCCTCACAACAATCTTAGGGGGCAGGCACTATTACCATCCCCATTTCACAAATGAGGAAACTGAGGCATAGAGAATTAAAATAATATACCCAAACTTACATAGCTAATAAATGCTAAAGCCACATTCAAATCCCAAATCCAGACCGTGTGGTTCTCTAACCACTATAATGTACTACCTCTCAATGTTCCCAAAGTACTGCAAAGAACAGAGGAAGCAGATGAAAACTTCGCCTAAGGATGTCAGTGAAGGCTTCATGGACAAGGAAACTTTGAGTGGGGTTTTCATGGATGAATAGAAGTTTGCTGAGTGACAAAGAGCAGGAAAAACACCCTGGTAAAAGAGCTCAGTATGTCAGAGTCAGAAGCAGTCAATGGCGTGATATGGGAAGTTTGCTGTGGCTGGACTAGAGGGAACACAGGCGTGAGGCTGGAGCTGAGAGGCCACGTCACACAGGGCGCTGGGGGCCTCAGGAGGCACTGGAGTCTGGGCCTGTAGGCAGAGACAAGCCCCTGAAGGGCAGTGAGCTGGGCAGTGGCTTGCTCTCCCTCTCTTCTCCCTGGTATTGCTAAGCAACCTCGACTCTGGTCCCGTGCCCATAAAGCCTGTGTGCTGCCCTTTCCTCTGCCCTGTGTGCCTGTCTCACAGCCGTGTTCTTTCTTTCCCTGACCCTCTGTGTTCCGCAGGGGCCGTGAGGGCCTCAAGCATCTTCCCGATCCTGAGTGTGATTCTGCTTTTCATGGGAGGACTCTGCATCGCAGCCAGCGAGTTCTACAAGACTCGACACAACATCATCCTGAGTGCCGGCATCTTCTTTGTGTCTGCAGGTAATGGCCACCAAGCCAGGCAGGCCAGAGGCCAGGACCGCCAGTGGAGAGAAGGCTGAGGTTTGGGTGCTCACTGGCTAGAGTACCTGGCAGAGAGAGGAGAGGAGGGAGGGGAGGAACCTCCGGGCCTCGCAACAGGCTGTATTGAGGGGAGGGCAGATTGTGCTATATCTCGTGCCTGAGCGCCCTCCCCCACCCACTGAGTCTTCCAGGAATATCGCAGACCCTGTCCCATAGCCCAGTGGTCTACCTTCCTCCCACCTCTTAGAAAGGGGCCCAAATCCCAGGACCCTCTCAGGGTACTGGGCCTACCTTCCCTTGCCCTCTCCCCTTACTACCCTACCCAGGTGGAAGCAAGCAGGCACCCAAAACCACTTTCTCAGCCCAGTTATGTGACATGTCACATTTGCTTCCAAATCCAGAAAAAGAACATGGGCTATAGCATGAGCCATTTAATAAGAATGACTAATGTTCAAGTGGCACTTACCAAGCCCCAGTCTCCAACAGCTTTACATGTATCGATTCACTGAACCGTCTCCATGCCCCTACAGGAGCAAGTCCTGTCATCCCCATTCCACAGCTCTGGACACTCAGACTAGGTTACCTTGCCAAAGGCTTTGAATCCCAGCAGTCTGGCTCCAGGAACCGGTCCCAACCCCCTGCTACACCAGCTCCAAATCCCTGTGCAGCCTTGAGCAAGTTCCTTAAGCTCTCTGTGATTCTTTTCCTCATTTGCAAACCCCTCAAAAAGCACTTAGCAGTGAAGGCAGGTGGTAAATGCTCAATAAACAATATATTATTATGACGATGATGATTACTCAGTAGTTGTGGAACGCCTCTCTCCTCTCTCCCCTCTTCCATATCGGGTCCATTAGTTATTCCCTTTGTGGCTCTCTCCAAACGGAATGACACAGAATTAAGGTGATGTTTGCCAGCATCCCTACATACTCACCTATCCACGCAATGGGAAAACAGAAGCCAGTCCAACTGCCCCGTCCTTTAATCCTGCCCCATGCCTGGCATTCTGTTGGTAAATTAACATCCTTCTCTCTGATTCTGCCCCGCCCACCCCCGTGTCCATCCTGTGCCCCACAGGTCTGAGTAACATCATTGGCATCATAGTGTACATATCTGCCAATGCCGGAGACCCCTCCAAGAGCGACTCCAAAAAGAATAGTTACTCGTACGGCTGGTCCTTCTACTTCGGGGCCCTGTCCTTCATCATTGCCGAGATGGTCGGTGTGCTGGCCGTGCACATGTTTATCGACCGGCACAAACAGCTGCGGGCCACAGCCCGCGCCACGGACTACCTCCAGGCCTCCGCCATCACCCGCATCCCCAGCTACCGCTACCGCTACCAGCGCCGCAGCCGCTCCAGCTCCCGCTCCACCGAGCCCTCACACTCCAGGGACGCCTCCCCCGTGGGCCTCAAGGGCTTCAACACCCTGCCGTCCACGGAGATCTCCATGTACACCCTCAGCAGGGACCCCCTGAAGGCCGCCACCACGCCCACCGCCACCTACAACTCCGACAGGGATAACAGCTTCCTTCAAGTTCACAACTGTATCCAGAAGGAGAACAAAGACTCTCTCCACTCCAACACAGCCAACCGCCGGACCACCCCCGTATGAAGCCACGGGGGCCTCGCCAGCGCCGCCTGCCGGGTCCCAGGCAGGGCCCGGCGTGGGGGTGCGGCCCGCGGGGTGGGCCGGGGGGTGGGGGGAGGGTTGGGGAAACCAAACCATCCATGGGGGAAAACCTTCCAAAAGCAAAAAAACAAAAAAAGAGAAAAACATAAGTAAATTAAAAAAAAAAAAGAACAGAATATAAGAGGAACAAAGAAGCCAAACAACAGAAAATGTGAAAAACACATAAACGAGGGAAGGAAAAACAAACTTTAAAAAAAAGCAAGAGAGGATAAAAATTAAAAATAGAAAATAAATCTAAAAGAAAATGCATGATTTCCCATGTACCATTATTTTAACATTTAATAAAAACCAATTTAAATGAAAAAATAAAAGGGAACCAAGATAACATTAAAGCAAAAAAAATGAGAAGACGCAGAAAGGAAGGGGGATGTTCTTTGCATTTAATCAGGGCTTTATGTTACTTGTTTGTTTTTTTAAACTCGGGAGAGTTACTTTTCTGTTCCCTTTAACCCCAAGCGGGCTCTGCCTCCCTGGGTGAGTGGGGGGCGGAGACTCAGAGGCCCCAGGGGCCAGGTGAGCCTCTTGGTCACTGCCAGGTCCCTGGAGCCTCTGGATGGGCGCCCCAGGAATGCTGGGCCAGCTCCTGGCTTGTAAGCCCGCTCCACCCAGCATCAATGGGGCAATTATAGGCCTCCAGGCGACCCAAGAGTCCTTGGTCCCTCCTGTCCGAAAGGTGCCTGGAGGGGGGTGCACTTGGGGCTTGCCCAGCCCCCAGGTTCCCAGTCCTTAATGGTCCTTAACCCACTGTGATGACTTCCTAGGCCTTGAGGGAAAGGAAGGAGAGGGGACGGCTGCCACTGGCTTGCCGAGATGCCCAGAAACCCCGGAATCCTCAGGGTGAGCCTCTTGGGGTTACCACCCCAAGCTCCTGTCCTTGGGGGCAGGAGATCCCACCCCCCGGGGGATACAAAGCAGCTCTCCCTCCTCACCCCTCACCTCAGGGCCACTCGATGACCCTGAGGCGATGGTGGACCCCCAGACTCATAGGCCCCCCAGCCCCCTGGGAAGGGGGCTCACTGACCCTTTGGGGGTCCTTGGACTCACTGAAGCCCCCTCGGGGTTCGGTAAGTCCAACAATGACATTGCAAAAAGGTTTCTTTTTACAAAAGAAAAAGGAAAAAAAGTGGTGATTTTTTTTTAATAAAAAAAAACCACAGACTATAAATAAATGTAAATATATAATAAGTGGATTTACTCGCAAGAAAATCAGATAGTATTTTTCTTTTAATTCTTTTCCAGCTTTAAACTGTGAAAACAAAAAATGGGGTGGGGTGGGGGACTTAAAATTTAGCAGGGAACTTGTAAAGAGAAAACAGAAAACAAATATACAAATCCATTTTTTTAAAAATACTGTTATAAGAGATTAGAGCTGGGTTTAAAGCAGGAGGGAGAGACGAAAGGCCCTATGGAGCTGCAGGGAGTTTCTATGACGAAAGATCTCTTCCTTGTACCAGGAAGGTGCTGCTAACGTGGGGGAGAAAGAGAGAATTATGATGGAGAATCCAGTCTTCGTGAAGGAGGTCGCGCGTGCGCACACACACAGAGTCCTCGAAGCCCAGCGCTAGACTCGCTCACAGGGATACACATGCCACCTGAACCCTTCCATCCTCACACAAAGCCGTGGACGACAACAGCTCCATACTGGCTTTATGCTCACGTGTGCCCTCTCTCCACACACACGCTCACCACTTGCATGCATGGGAAGGGCACCACTCTAGAATCCAGCTTTGAATTCTGGAATCCCTCGCTGTGTGGCCTCTCTGGGCCTCAGTTTCCCCCTAAGTAAGCATGTGGATTGACCCAGAAAAGCTCCAATGGCCCATTCTTATTCTTGATGCCAGTGACTTTTAAGATATGCCACCTGCCCAGAGAAAGATGCCAGAGACAACCAAAATAGCTGCCATCCAGCCCCCAGACGTTGAGAACAGTTTCAAATTATTGGTCAGCCGTTCAGACATACACACACACACACAGACACACAGACCATATGCCTCCTCACTGTGCTCCCAACCTCCTGCCCCCACATCCAATGTCAAAGCAAAAACTACACACATGTGAGCAAACGCATCCTGCCGTTCAGACAGAGGGAAAAGGCACCATAGGTCCCCAAAGCCACTCTGCATTTTGTGTCCCCTTTCTTTAATGCCATAACCCAATCACAAAGAAGGAAGGGGGCTTCCTTGAGAAAAGAGATCAGCCACCACACTTCGCCCACTGTCTTTGGGGGTCAAAGAAAAAGAGGATCCTCCGAGGCTTACTGGGAGCGGTTAAGGCCAGGGGATGGAGGGGAGAGCTTTACAAAGTTTGGTCCCAGGGTGAGGACTAACCTCAAAAGTTAAACTTACTCCACAGACTAAGGTCTGGGCCACCCCATGTTGCTCCCCTTCTTCCCCAGAGGGACTAGGGCCAGCACAGACTGAGAGAAACCCAACAGCTTTCCAAAGCTTGAATTTCAGCCCAGCCGGCCAGTCACTCTGCTGAAGGTAGGGGGTCGCTGCTGCCCTCCTCACCTGCACGTCCTGGTTTGCCTCCTTCTTGACACTGCCCTGGCCTGACCTGTCTTTAGCTCTGGGGAATTGGGGGGAGTGGCTAGCAAGATTTGGGGGGTTTGCACTCTCCCAGCTGCCCTTCCCATCTTTTGTCTGGGAAAGGAAAGCTCCGTTCTCAGGTCAGCAGCAGCTGGAACCCTAAATTCAGCCTGAACCACAAGGCAGAACATCTGGCAGCCCAGCCAGGGAGTTCACAGGAGGCCACAGATGCCCCCAGGGGCAGAGCAATGGGGCCCAATGCCAGGTGTGGTGGCAACCCAGTGTTCTCAGTCTGGGCAGAAATCATGATCTCTCCCTCCCCCTCTTCAGCCTGGCCCTCTACCACACCAGATTCCAAAGGTGAAGGGATCCAGGATTAGACAGAATGGTGAGGCCCCAAGAAAACAATAAACAAGTGGGTACTGTCCAAGGAGGAAAAGTGGCCCCAATTCTCTGAGTTCTAGCAGAGTGTTTGGGATGGAAATCAGTGCTTCTTTCCAGGCCGTGAGGCCTGGGCCCTGGGGCCTGGAAGAAGGATATCAGGTGTGGGAGAAACCAGCTTGGCTGAGAAAGGGCTGGGGGCCAGGAGGGAAGAAGCCGGATTGGGGTGACCGGGGCACTGCTTGCCAGGGTGGACGATTGCTCATGTCCAGCTCAAACCAGTTCAAGAAACCAACCTCCATTTTATTTTCTTGGTGGGTCCTTTTTTTTTTTTTCAGACTGTTAACAGAAAAAATTTTAAAAAGCAGAAAACTAAAAAAAGAAAAAAAGAAAAAAAAATCCTGGTACATGAAATAAAGATTTTTTTTATAGCTTGGTCCTCACTTCAATGGATTTCTTTAATTGCTTTCCCAACTCCTGGCATCCCACGCAAAACAAACGCAAAGCCACAGATTCTCTGAGTTGAGGGAGGGGAGGCTCAGAGGGCATTCAGCCATGCCCCACAGGAGTGTCAGGTCATGAGTCCTCTCACAAGCGTTCCTTGCTGATTCTTGCACTCCTCCAGTGACGGGGCGCAGCAGCACCCATGCTGGGCGGCACCCACTGGTGGAAGCCTCCTCTGCACAATGAATTTAGTCCATTCTTCCTCTGAACCCAGCGACACTGAACAAATCCCTTCCTTTTCAGAAGCTCCTCAGAAGATCATGAGCAGGATGTCCTTGAGTTTTCTACCTTAAAGTAAACCAGCGCCACTCAACAACATGACAGTCCAGGGTCTCGGTTTTCCCCAGGAAGGTGTGAAGCCTGGAACGGACGTGGTACTCAGAGGGCTCCTTGCATAGGGCTGCTCCTTGGAGTGGACCGTGGATTGGGAGACAAATGGGGAGGATCTGGGAAGGGGTCCTGGGACTGTCCTGACTTGAAAAGACGGGAAAGGCAAGATGACTCTAGTCAACCAGGCTGTAGAGCAAAACACCGCAGAATGGGTGGCTCGGAAAACAGGCATTTACTCCTGCAGTTCAGGAGGCTGGGAAGTCCAGGATCAAGGTGCCGGAAGACAGGTTCCTGGTGAGAACTCTTGCTGTGGCGCCTTCTCTCAGGGAGAGGAGGAGCTCTGGTCTTGCTTTCTCTTCTCATGAGAACACTAGTCCTGTCGTGGGAGTCCTGCCCTTATGACGCCATTTAGCTCTATCTCCCAAAGACTCCACCCACGAATACTGTCACACTGCGGGTTAGAGTTTCTACATATGTATTTTAGGGGAAACACAAAAATTCAGTCCATAACAGGGTACTAACAGTAAATATGACCCTGGACAGTAAAGAAAGGCCCCATTTCAGGGCAGCCAAAGAGCTAGCTGCTCAAGGTCCCGCCCTGGTCTGGTCAAACTGCCAGGGTCAGCTATTTGAAGGAGGGTTGTACATGCCTCCAAAAATGCATTAAATGCATTTAATACGTTTAATTTAGTTCATTTTAACTTAAAAAATAACTGTCATACCAGATGGGATGTGAGGAAGGTATTTCAAAATCAAATTAAGATTAAAAAGCAAACAGAAAAGTACTCATCTATTGGCAAACGGTAAAATATTTCTTCTCCCCATCCTAACGCCTCCTGTGCCCACATTTCTGTCACCACCTTGACTGAATTATCCTTGACTCAGAGAGCAGGTATAAACTCACAACCAATGGCATGACAAGCAGAAAATAGAAGAGCTGACCAAAGCATGTTTAAAATGAAAATATTATGATACATTGCTCTGAAATGAGAAAAAAAGCTTCGTTCTGTCCTACTGACATTTCTCATCATAGACATAAAAAATAGCACGGAGGTCTCATTCACTACAGTGGCTGGAAGTCACAGGGCCTAGGTGTTTTAATATTTTCATTTGGAGAGCCTGAAGGTGATCTATGGGCCCCATCCAAGTCACTTTCAAAACAGCCATAACAACACACAGCGATGGGAACAGGGGGAGTCCCAAAAGTCACGACCCAAGTTCTGACACAGACCAGGGCTTCTTCATGCACTCTGGGGACAGGGTCTCCAGGAGGGCAGACACTGCCTGAGATGCAGGGGAGGAAGCTTAGTCATCGTGCAGCTGTCTTTGGGGTTTGCGAGAAAGGAGATGGCATGTGCCAAATCACGCAGACCTGTGAGAAGGCCAGCCCTGCACTATGGGACCCTGGAAAGCTTTGCGCTAGGATGGGCCAATGTTCAGAACTCCTTCTCAATTTGGCCCAAGTTCCCAGGGGCCAACAAGCATCTCTCTCTAAAGGCTCACCCCTAACATTTATAATTCCGGGACAAGAATACAAATGAAGGCCCATATACCATTAATCTAAATATTTAACAAAAATCAAACTTTAAAATGATGCTCTATCCTTCTATCCTGACAGTTTGAATTTAGAAATCTCAACCTGCCCTGATTTCTGAACCCAAAGTGACAGCATGAGGCAAGCCTGTCCTGGGTCCTTGACCCTGACACCTGGCACACAACCCAGCCCCCCTTCCCTTCCCACCTCCAGCTCCACTCAGCCTGCGCAGGGCCTCTCCCACAAAGGGGGTGCCCATCCCAGCCTGCACTTCCAAGTCCCGGCTCCAGCCACCCAAAACAGCCACTCCTGGGCTGCCACCTCAGGCCACCAACCTCGAGACAGATGGTAGCCAGCCCTGGAATCTGCTTCAGTTCCCTTTGGGCAGAAATTCAAAACGCAGGTCTAGGAGAGGGGTGGGCTCAGGGTGACCACACCCTGTTGGCACATGGACTCTTTCCCCCATGAGGAGGAGCCTGGTCAGAGGAGGGCCAAAGCAAGGGTCCCTAAAACCCAGGACCCAAGGCAGGGGCCCCTCCTGCAGTACATGTCCACAGCACAGCCTCTCCTGATTTCTGATTGTAGATTTCAATGCTCAGGGCCCAGCCCAAGGCCTCTGACTCCCAGAGGGTCAGGTAAGGGGCCACAGAGCTCAGAAGGCCTATACCTTCCTGGGGAAAAAAAAAAAAAAAGGCATAATTGGAGCCCAGAGAGGACAAGCAACGTGTCCAGACTTGCACTGTGAATCGGCCTCAAACAGGTTCCAGGCCGCAGCCTCCTGGCCCCTCTACTGTCCCCAGCCACCCCTTCTGATGGAAGTTTGAAGCATTCCTTCTTTATCCTCCGTTCACATTCCAGGCTTAGAGTTTCCCCCTCGCAGTAGTGCTGACCTCACCAAACTCCAAAAGCTCCAAGAGTCTCTGCGGGGGGTGAGGAGGGCGGCTGTCTCAGTGAGTGTCTAGACCTGCCTAACAAGGAACATCAGTTTGGACTGGCTTCCACGGTGACGGCGGAGGAAGCTGGCGGGTAGCCATCCACTGCCTGCTCCCCTGGTACCCAGGCTCGGAAAAGGAATGTTGCTGAGCCCGTGTGCAGACTTCTCCCAGGCTGGGAGAGCTCTGCCCTGCCTGCCCTGCCCCCATGGGTTGTCACAGATACAAATCCAGTGGCGTGCTGGGGCTGCCTCCTGCGAGCATCTCTTCTCAGCACTGCATCCAGTGAGGCCTTGACATTGGCTGTGATGGGAGTGTCTATACCACAGAAATGGACAAATGCTACAAATCAGGAATTTTTTCTTAAATGAAGGTCTGATTGTCCAACATTTACCAGCACCCACTGCATAAACTGGTGTGTGATGTGGGTTCACTGACACATACCTCTGAGACACACCCATAGCCCCCACAGTATGGTGCATGTGTGTATGTCCAGGTACACATTCTTATGTGTACACATGCTTGTGCCTACGTACACACACACACACACTTCTGGAATTAGATCCACTCACCCAAACGCATTCATTCAGTCTGTCAGCATTTACTGACCACGTCCCCTCCACCAGGCCTTGATCTTGGTCCCAAGTGTACACACCTGACAAACACGTGGACTTTCCTTCAGGAAGCTGTCAGTAGAGACTGAGCCGTGGCCAGGAAAACAGAAGGTTGCTGAGAAAAATGATAAAGCCACACAAAGGCGTGGAGAGGAGGGCGCACTAACACAGGACAGGCACACGGGGGGATGGGGCTTCAGTGCAGACGTGCACACCTACCACGCACATTTCTCTACATAGTCAATCTGCACGTACTCGTAGGCACATCCATACACTTGCATGCACAGGGAAGCATGCAGGTGTGTAAACTATGTCACAGATGCTTGCACCTGTGTGGACACATGTACATATGTGCATGTGTGGGCATATATGTGTGTATCTGCACATGTCCAGAACATTGGTCAGAACAAAGGAAAACTGCACTAGGGGAGATGGTCCATTTTTGTTACCAGGCGTACTTAGCCTAAAGCAATTAGGCCAGTCCCTCCCTCTCCTTCTCTCTCTC
>PVJD01007262.1:0-86726 GCA_004026545.1 Mormoops blainvillei | reverse complement strand
CAGAAGAGAAAACCAAGGCTTTAAGAGCATGTGTAAGTGGCTGAAAGCACCTTTTTAGTGCCAGGCTCTTGTGCCCACCTCCAGTATAAGACGTGTATAAAGATCACCCAGGGCCGTAAACATCTTTGCTACCCTCTGCCCTAAAGGCCAGGGACCAGAGATTGCAGGGACTGGTCTCCCAAAGGTTCGGCTAGGGAGCAAGTAGTCCTCCCTTCTCTCCCTAATCTACATCACCAAGAAAATGACAAATACCCATCCTGGGTTGCCCCAGGCTGCTAACCCATTTGGCATCTGCAGCAGGAAGGATGGAAGCTAGACATGGAGGACTTCCCCAGGCAGAGAAGGACAGCCCAGCCTTTCCAGGACACCCCTCTAGAACCCATGACATCCAGAGCAGTGTAGGTTCGTCATATGAGCTCTGGGGCAGACCCTGGTAGAAGACCGTCAGATGGATTTGGGTGTCTCTGGGGACATGTTTATAAGCTCCTGAAAGGTGCCTGGGGTGGGGGCAGAGGACTGAAAGGAGACCTTTGTACCCAGAACTTTGGGTGGCTATAGGTGCCTGGCTGAGTGGCAATGGAGGGGGGTGGCGCTGACAGAGGGGCGCTCCTAGGTCCCACCAGCTAGAAGGAAACTTGCTCAGGCTCTGGGGCAAGTAAATCACTAGGAAGGGAAGAAGAACATTTTCTCATCTGTTTAAAGGGCAACGAAGCATGGCAGTGGCTAGCGCAGTGGGAAGCGGGCCGAGGCAGGCGGGTTAGGCTGAGGCTGCTCCCCTCCTGATCCCCTATCTTCCCCTGAGCTGCCGCATGAGGTCTGTGCTGCCTCCAGGCTGGGTCACTGCTGGCTGTTACTACTGACAGAAATACGAATTAATTAGTAATAAAAAATAATTTAAAAAAGATCTCTTTCAGAGCAATAACGTACTAATCCATATCTTCCGTCTTACTGGAGCCATCATTTACCCCCAGGTGAGATCATTTATACCATTTCACAGATAAGGAAACAGAGGCTCAGGACACTGAAGGGACTTTCTCAAGGTCGCCCAGCATGGCAGCGTGAGGGCAGGATAGGAGCCTGACTTCTACTTGCTCATGTGGGACTGGATCCCTCCATCCATCAGAGGTTCCAGAGGGGGCCCCAATGGGGCGAAAGGCCTGGGGTCCTTCACTCAGTCTGTGGAGGGAGGGGCAGGTGGAAGGATGTCCCTCCACTCTGCCCAAGCCCTCTGTGCTCAGGCTCTGACTGGTGCCCTTTCCCTTGTCCAGTCCCTGCTCTGGGCTCCCTGGAAGCCCCTCCTGGGGCTAAGACTTGCTCTTCTCAGCCCCTCCTGGGCTGTGGGAGAAGTAATTTCTCTTCAACCAGCTGGATTTGACTATGGAAATGATTTGTAATTACGCCGAGTCCTCCCGGGCGGCATTATCACCAGAGTGAGTCTGGAAGGGCAGGGGCTCCCGGGAAAGGAGGTGGGGAAGACCTGATGCAGGGGGGCACCTCTGGGAGAGGCTTCCAGAGGTTTGCCCTAATCGAGCCTGCTTCTGCACATCCCCTAGAAGGTCCTGCTCTCTCTACCCAGCTCCCACAGCCGTCCTGTCTTGCCGATCTCCTCACTGTGCCACCATGAGCCCCTGGTACAGGGTACTATCTCTGTCACTCCCTCAATCTGTCTGACCACCGGTCTTTCCTAGGGCATATATTTTGGGGGCTGAAAGAATAGGGTCAAGAAGTCAGAGGTCTAACAAGGGAGAGAGAAACAGACAAAATGCTGCTCTCTCTCTGGAGGCAGCCCTCCCATTCCCCTGCACCCAGCTGGATTCTGGAGGGGAGGGGAAGGCCTTAGGGATCCAGCTGCATCACATCTGTAAGAGACCTGCTGGGAGTTTCTCTGGGCTCTGGGTCTCTAGTATGCTAATGTTATGAATATTCATAAGGAGGGAGGCAGCTCTTTGTAGGAATACAAGTGGCTGGAGCTCTGTAGGACGAAGTCCTGGAGGCTTCAGAGGGTCTGCGCTTAGATCCTCCTGGGTACCCCATGTCCTGATCACTCTCTTCACCTTTGTCCACCTCCTTAAGGCCTCAGCCCCAGCAACCCTATTGCCCCTCACAATGGCTAAGTAAGGAGGCCTGGGATCTCCCACTGCCCTTGGGGTGGCTCTCAGTACGCCATGTAGATGGCAGCTGGCTGCCTTGGCTTTCCCAGTGGGGGCTGAGCCTTCAAACCCAGAGACCAGGGGGTGTGTTCGAAGGTGCCCAAAAGAGCCCAGGAGCCCTGCCTGCTAGCACTAGACCCAAAGCACAGGCCTCCTTGGGCTCCTGCTGGGAAGGAAGGTGCCAACCTCCTCCCTGCCTCATACAGCTTCATAAATTCCCTTAAGATGACGGGCGAGATTCCTTCATCGCCCCTTATTACCTCCTTCCATTAAAGTCGATAATCTCTCACAATCACTCACAACAAATGTCACAGAGACTACTGGAGGGGGAAGGGACAGAGGGAGGTAACAAGGGGCTTTTCTTTCTGCCTCTTCTTGGTCCTGCCCTAGGGAGAAGTGAAGTCTTCTCACCTTGTCCCTGTCTCCAGGGTGACACAACTCAAGGGGCTTCTGTGGAGAAGTGGGGTTGGGGTTGGGTGGACTGGGGACTTCCTTCTTCTCTAGGTTTGGCCCTTTCCTGGCCAGAGAAGCTTCAAAAAGTAGGGTTCCTGAAACCATCTCACCGTCACTGCAAAGCTGCCCCCCTGCTGGCTCATCCTCTGACCGGAGCCATCTGATTAACCTACTTGTCTTTGGCCGAAGTGGTGTGTCCCTGGTCTACCCATCTTTCTGGTGGCAACGTGCCCAGGCCACAAACCACCCAACCAGGGCCCTGAGCCACAGGCATCTCCCTGTGTATTGCCTTTACCATGTGGTCTCTGGCCCAACCCAAATGTCCCTGGGCACAATGCCAGGATGGGGAGGGGGCCGGTCTGCTGCTTCTACACAAACAGATGCAATATGGGGGCGCCCCTGGCACAGGGAAAGTCACTTGTGGGATTAGACAGGCACTCAGAAACACACGTAACACACTGCACACGTGTAGCATCCCCGTGCCTAGGGACATGCAACATTGCAGAGTTTACATTAGAGTCTGCACCAAACATACTACACTGCAGTGTACGTATGTGGCTCTTACATACAAGTGACTCACAGCACTCAGCACATATGTGGCACTTGCAAGCCTGCACACAATAGCAGCCCTATCTACAGGAACAAGCAACATGCATTCAGAACCTGAGCACGTGTAAACAAACATACTGTGCATGTGTGTAGCAGTTGCATGCACAGAGCCAGTCAACATTGCAATGCACACATAAGGTACTTGTATGCATAAGCATAAGCAAAGTTCAGCGCACAGGAGTAGCACCTGCATGCACAGGGATAGGCAATTTGCAATGTACATGGGGGAGGTTGGTGGGCTAATGCTTCAGTCCCCAGGGCCCCTGAGACCCTGGCTGAATGTGATGCCTCGCGCCTAGGGTATCGTTGGAGGGGCGTCGCGGATCGCCTCATTCTGCGGTCCCGGAGGCCGCGGACTGGGAGGGGGCTTACCCGGGGCTTCTCCCGCGCCGGCGCCTGGGGCCCAGGGCGGGGAGGGGAGGGCGCGCTTGGCTCGGCTGGCGCTGCTCCCCCTTTAACAGGAGGCTGTGCGCGTCGCCCCCGCCCCTTCTCCGGCAGCTCCTCGAGCCGAGCCCGGCGCGCGCCCCCTCCCGGGCCCGGCCCGCGCAGGCGCCGCGTCCAGCCTCGGCCGTCACTCTGCCCGGCGCGCGCTGCGGTCAGCGGCCGGAGCGGCCCGAGGAACCCGATTCGGCGGCGGAGGAGGCGGTGGCAGCTACAGCGGCGGCGACGCTTGGAGACCGAGGAGGATGCGGCGCCGGCTCCCCGAGTCCGGGGCTGCGGCCGCCGCCCACGTATAGGAGGCGGTGCGAGACGCGGACGGTGATCCGGGCGGGGGAGCGGGGTGGGGGGCGGCGGCAGGAGCCCGCGCCTGGCCCGGCGCCCGCCCGCCCGCCCCGTGCTGCTCCGCGGCGCCTTTTCTGCACCCGCCGCTCCGCGGATCGGGAGCCTCGGCCCTCCGCGCGGCTGCTACGAGCTACCCAGCGCTCGGCCAGGCCCCCGCCTTAGGGATGGCAAACTTGCGCCCCTTGGTCGCCTCCGCCAGCGCCGGCCCCCGCTCCTGCTGCTGACGGCGCCCAGGTGAGTGTTCGGCCCCAGACCCTGATCCAGCCCCGCACCGAGCCCTCCCCGCGCGGTCCGGAGTTTCCGCACCAGCTCGCACTCGGGGCGCTCCCCTACCCATCTCTGCTGAATTCTCCCCTGCTCGAACTGACTTCGTTCGGCACCTACCCACTCTCATCTCTTTGGGAACTTGCAAGCCTGGGGCCGAGGTCTCCTTTATCTCTGGTGAGTCCCTTTTCTGCCCCCTCCTCCTTACCCATCTTTGCTAAAGCGCCCCCACCCCCTGCCCAATCCTGACCCAAACCTTACCCCCATCGCAGTCTCCAGTCTCTCCCTACCTCAGCTGGGATCCGGGCAGTGCGCCCCCCACCTTCATTAGAAGCCCTCTCTCCAACCTACAGCTCCACCGTGTCGCTCCCTTTAATCCCCCCTCCTCGTCTGGATGCCGGGACCCTGCTCCTCTCCTCCACTTCATCTCTGCCCGTAGTTACTGCCTTCCTCCGCGTCGGTACCCCGACCATGCTTTCCTTCTTATTTCTGTCGGGATTGCCCCCTCCCCCATATCTGTTCGGAGTCTCGCTATCCCTCGCCAATCTCTGCTGCAAGTCCCCTCCCCCTCAGCCTGGACTTGGAGCTGTGTCCCCCACGTCTGCTCGGAGCCCCCTCCTCCCCAGCCGGGATCTCGACTGGCCCTGCATCCCTGGCTCCCGTGTCCATCTTTGGCCGGAGTCTATCTGTCCACCCCCATCCCTTTCCTCTCACCCCAGGGCATACAGTCAGGCACCAAACGCGCCCTCCCGCAGCCCCGGGGGCTGGAATGATGGGCGGGGCAGGGGGTTGTAGGGTGTGGAGTTGGCGGCCACTCCGGAGGTCGGCTGGGTCTGAGGGAAGTCCTCCGCACCGCGGCGGGTGCCGAGCGGGCGAAGGGTCTGGTGCCGCCGGGGGGGAGGGGCTCCCTGGCCGGGAGATACTGCCCGCCTCCCAGCCTTGCCAGCTGCCGGTCGGGCCCCTGGGCGTCCTCTGGCGCCCCCTGCCCGCCCGCCCTGGACCCGCTGCCCCTTTTTCTTCAGCGGGCAGTCCCAGGTTTCCGCAGCCCGAGCAGCATTGGTGGCTGCGGGACTAGCGCTGGGAAGTCCCTGCGGAAAGGAGGTTGGTGGGCGAAGCCGGGTGCCCTCTTGCGCTAGTCCTGCCAGTCCTGCCGGAACAGCTCTGGTCGTCAGGCCATATACTTCGGGGGTGGGGTGAGGAGTGGAGGAAAGGGCTCATCCTAGCAGCAATTCAGGAGCCCTTTGATCTATCAGGCACAACCCAGCAGGACTGGCCCGTCGATTGGAGATGGTCTGGTTGGGCTTGTCTAGGCTTGAGCAGGTGTTCCCAGGGAGCTTCTATTTGTCTACTCCAGGGTACCCCACTAGGTGGAAGGTGGGGGCGGAGGTGGGCTCTACTTGGCTTGGGCATGGAGTAGTCAATGGGGGAATCCACCTGGCCCTGGAACTGAGCAGATACCTGGGGAGTGTCCACCACACTGCCACTGTGATGGGGTGTTCAGTGTGGACTCAGTACAGGGTATGCCCTGGTGGTGGTGGAAGCATGAGAGAAGGTCTTCCTTGGACCAAGACCGGCAGAGATTTTCCGCTCCTCTTCTCCCCTATCCCCCCACGCCCCCAACTCTTTGGAAAAGAATAGGTCTAGGTAAGCACCAAACTGAGGTCCTGGCTTGTCTCTGCCCTCTTTCCTCCCTTCCAACCCCCAGGTAGTGGAACCAAGTAGTTAGGTACTCAGCTTTTGGTCATATGACTTGGGTTCAAAAGGTGTGTGACTTGGGCAAGCTACATAACCTTTCTGAGCCTTAGCTGGTCCTCTATAACATGAGGTAATAACTGCCTCATAGTTGCTGGGAGAATGAAATTAGATTGTACAGAGTGTATGGCACCTAATAATGCTCAACAATAGTAGGCGTGTTAGGTTGTTTCGCTTCAAGGCCAAGGTCAGGCCCCTCTCTACTGCTCCTGTTCCCAGAGGAGAAATGCAGAACAGGCTCTAGTGGCTTCACTGCAACTCCCAGGATAGTAAAGCCAGAAAATACCATAGCCCCCCATAACGCGTCGAGGGAGCCCATGACTGCTAGTTCCCCCCTCCCTCACCTATCCTTTAGCATCCCACTGGACTACCTCTAGTCAGGGTCCCTGGGGTCCTTGTTCAGGTGTAGAGGCTGGCAGGTGAGACAAGTGCAGAGGAGAAACCTAAGTCAAGGTCCCCCAAGGCAGGCCACCTGTTAGGGAGGGCCCGTGTGGGAAATCAGTCACAGAGGAGCACATAGGACACAGAGACGTCTCTACCTCCCCCGCCCAGGAAATCGGACGCCATCAGGAACTTTCCCGGGTAGTTAGCTCTCCAGGTCAGAGTTAGGGGGCGACCTGACCCAAGGGCCTCGAGAGTTTAAGAAACCTGGCTTTGGCGCGAGTGAAGGGCGGGGGAAGGGGGCTAGAATCTTCGCCGTTCTCCTGGGCTGGAAGACCTGCGGGCAGTGTGGCCAGGCCTGGATCTCACCTGGGAGTGGCAGCCTCCCTCTTGCCCTGGCAGCCCAGACATTGGGGAACAAAAGCTTTCCGTTCCTGTAGCAACGGCGGGCTCCAGCTGCTGCAAAGTTCCGGGGAGGCGGGCGGAGGGCGGCTGAGTCACCGCCCCCTCCCCCGCCGCCCACGCGGCGCCCGCCCGGGGGGCGGGTTGGGGGCCGCCCCTCTTGCCCCACCTTATGATGTGCGGGAGGCTCCGCGTGGCCCCCTCCCGGGACAGAGAGACCCTCGCGCGAGAGAGGTGGAGCGATTCTCTCCGCCAGTCTGGAGGGAGGGGCCGCCCTGGGGAGGGGGTCGCCCCTCCCTCCGATCCTGCCCACCAGCTCAGAGGCTGGATGGAGGGTGTGCCCCTTCCTGGATGCCAGAGCTCCGGGAGAGGGGTCCTTGAGGACCTCGCCCCCACCCCCATCCCCGCAGGTGCGTGGGCAGGAGACTCAGAAGCCCTGACTGGGGGTCTCCGCCCGCGTCGGCCTGGGTCCGGCCCTCAGCGAGCGCCAGGGAGGTGGAGGGTGAGTGACGGGCGGGCAAATTGGAGCTGCCAGGTGGATAAACCGCCGCGCCCCCTCCCCCATTTGCCTCCCCTCCCCTGACTGCGGCCGGGCTCCGGTTCCTTGCAGCCCAGCTCCGCTTCTCCTAGCCGGCCGGGCGGATCGGGGTCGATCCTGGGGACCCGCGGAGACTCAGCCCTTGGCTTGCGGTGCCCCACCCCGCTGCGCCGCTACCTTCCCCTCGCCCCCCAACACCAGTCTTGTCTTGGCCCTTCCGGCTGCTTCAAAAGCCTCTGATTCCCTCATTGGTGCAGAAGGGAGGGAAGCCAGAGGCCGGGCAAGGCTGTGGATCTGGGAACAAGGGGGCCCGAGTGTGCTTGGGCAGGGGTGGGATTCCCAGGTCTGCTAGGCAGACATGCGATGAAGGTAGCCCGAGGAGGGCCAGAGTACCTGAAACTGAGATTACTCCATCCAGCAATGGCCCCATCTCAGCCCAGTGAGGTCCCGAGGGAGGAGGCCTTTCCATTTTTCTCTCCGTTAACCTCCTGACCCAGGAAGTGCTTCCTCAGGGCTGACCCCCATGCCTCTCCTGTTAAGCTCTTGCGCACGGAGGAGTTTGTGGGCTTGTAGGTGGCAAAGCTACTCTTGTGGTTTAACCCAAAGAGCCTCCCCAGAGGCAGCAGTGGACTTCAGCAGGAAAGTGGGGAGAGTTTGTGAGATTCTGAGGTGAGGGGAAGGGAGCGCTCTCTGTGCTAGCCTCTGTAAGACTGAATGAGAAGGTATATGCAGTCCTGAGGACAGGGACCCATTCTGCAGAGTGGGAAGCTGAGGCTCAGGGTGGCTAATCATGGCTATAATAACCGCTCAGGCTGCCAGTGAGGCAAGGATTTTCTAGGTCCCCCCCCAGGGGAGGCGCTCTCTGAACGAGCTTGGCATCGGGCCCCTTGCCTTATTTCGTGGGCAGGGAGTGATATAAAGAAGGGCTTCTAAAAAGGCCTACGGCACATCAGGGCCAGTGAGGGTTATACATACTCAGGGTGAAATTCTAGAACTGATGTGAAGGAGGTGTCCGAAGGAGACTGGTAGAGGAGGGGCCTGTGTAAGGTTAAGAGGGGCTCAATGCTAGAGAAGCCAGGCTGTGGCTCTGAGGTTATGGACCCGGCGCTTCTTGGTGGGCCAGGGCTATGGAGTAGGGAGCAGCAGAGGCCCAAGAGGCTCCAGGAACACAAAGGAAGTAGCAGCAGGTCAGATCCTGCCTGACACTTAGCTGTCATATGCTGAGCCTCAGAGAACCAAACACCTGTGTGTTCACACTGGAGGGTCCATTTGCATCTCTGCATATGTGAACAAGCATTTGCCTCTTCACATCCACCTACATGTGAATGTGTGCCGCCCTGTGTGCATGTGAAATCACGCATCAGTGGTCTACTCTCATCTATGTGCATATATATCTCTTCACACGCAGAACGCCTGTGATCTCCTGTTTAAATATGCATCTGTGCATACATGCTTTTCTTTGCATGCCTGCAGGGCACAGGGTTGTTCAGCCTCATGTGTGTTGGTATCTGTGTGGGGAGATTCCCCACCTGCTTTAAGTGGGGGAGGTGAGGCCAGTTATAATGAGCTCCCACCTACCCTCCGCTGAGCCCAAGCCATGGCCTGAATTTTGCAGCCTGCTTAAAAATAATTGGGGGCAGTGGGGGGATTGGATGTCACTCATCACTAGCCGCTGGCTTTGCTGGTGCCCCAGCAGGCTGGGAGGGCTGAACAGTTTAAGACAGGCATGATGTAGGGTGGGGAAGACCAAGGTCTGGTTTCTTTTTCAGCTCTGGGGTGACAGTGGAGACACAGCCTCTCTGGTTTCTGCTGAAAAACTCCAGCTGGGTCTTTGGAGGAGGGTGGGGTGTCTCCTCTCCAGTAAATGGGACTGCCCGATACTTGGCTGGGGAGGGTCAAGTGCTGGTCTGTGGCTAGGCCTTGGGCCCGGCTCCGAACCATAGCGTGTGGGATCTGGGACAGTGAGGAGCTCCGTGGGTGCAGCACAGAGATTGGAATCCTGGGGTTCTTGTTCCTGCCCCCTCACCTCCGGCCACTATGTAGACTCCTGAACAGCTGGATATCTGTCCCTGGGGAGCAGCTTTGTCTTGGAAAAACCTGGCCACACGTGTGAATTTTCCTGTGTTTATGATTTAGTTCCTAGAGCTAATGGCCTGTCCATGGGGCCTGAAGCCTGAGAAAGGAAGGAGACGAAGCCAGAGGCTATTGGCGGATGCGAGAGAAACCCACGCTGGGGCCTCGGGGCCCGGACGCCTGTCCCAGCTTGGCTGCTCTTGTGTGGTCTTGAGAAGGTTGCCTCCTTTCCCCGAGCCTCATCTTTTTCCCTTTAATGTGGAACAAGCAGGCTCTGGGGGCTCATCCAGCTCTGCAAGCTGTGCCGTGGACATGGAGGAGGAGGCAGTGCAGATCGCTCTGGTGGCAGGGCTGGAAGTGGGGCCGAGCAGGCTGTGGGTAGTGGCTGTGTCCCAGCTGGTGTCCCGACTGCCTGGTATACCTGTCACGGCTGGGCTTGGGCCCTGCTGCCCTCCCATACCTGGAGGACATTCACACCTGCTGGGAGCTCAGTTTAGGGCATCACTTTTTGGGGCGGCGGGGGGCGGGGGGTGGAAATCAGTGAACTCTGGTTTCCACGCTTAGGACCCTGGAGATTCATGAGGTGTGTGAGCCAGCCCTGGGGAAATAGCAAGGGTCAGAGGTCATGAATGGGTGGTGCAGACTTTCAGGCCAAAGCTGCAGGAGCTGAGAGCTGGGAGATGGTATGGTGGCCTCACTGGGAGTAGTGGGCCTTGAGCCAGGCCTTGGAAGATAACCCGACGGCGAGAGGGGAGGAAGGGTTCGAGAGCAATTACTGCACCCATTTTGTAGGTGCCACCCTGCTCGTGTCCACCGGGAAATCCACAGCAGCAGCACCCTTGACGTTCACACTTGCGATGCCCTCCCAGGCTCATGGCCCGGGCTGTGCGCAGTCCCTGGCACACTGGTGATAACGCCTCCCCTTTTTCTCCCACTCAGTAAAAGCAAGTGAGTGAGGATGACATTGTTCCGGGAATAACCTTGAATTGCTCTGATTTATAAAAAAGCAAATCGTTGTCAAACATTGCTGCTTTGACAATTACTGCTGGATTACGCATGACACACCCCACAGCTGATCACGACACACTGCGACTGAGAGCAACAGTTCTGGGGACTACAAGTTGGGTGGTGAGGATGGGGCTGGATCTGATTGTCAAGCCGAGATGCTTGTGGTTGACAGGACTGACCAAGGACCATAGGATAATAGCAAGAACAACAATGAATGTTTCTTAAGGGTTTACAAGATTCCAGGCACTCTCCCAAGTGTCTTCATTTGCAGGTAAGGAAACTAAGGCTCCCTTGTCTAAGATCTTATAGGTGATCTTAACCATGATGAGGCCCACTACCTGCAGCTGCCACAAGAGATTCAGAGCCCATGCTGGCTATGCCTAGGACCACTGACACTGTCTCTCTCCACAGGGCAAGGGACATAGGATGACCCCAGCCTGTTCCCTCTTACTATCTGTGATTCTGTCCCTGCGCCTGGCCGCCGCCTTCGACCCCGACCCCAGTGCCTGCTCTGCCCTGGCCTCTGGTGTGCTCTACGGGGCCTTCTCGCTGCAGGACCTCTTTCCTACCATCGCCTCGGGCTGTTCCTGGACTCTGGAGAATCCTGACCCCACCAAGTATTCCCTCTACCTGCGCTTCAACCGCCAGGAGGAGGTGTGCGCCCACTTTGCGCCCCGCCTGCTGCCCCTGGACCACTACCTGGTCAACTTTACCTGCCTGCGGCCTAGCCTGGAGGAGGCGGTGGCCCAGGCGGAGTCAGAGGTGGGGCGGCCGGAGGAGGAGGAGGCGGCAGCAGGGTTGGAGCTGTGCGGCGGCTCAGGCCCCTTTACCTTCCTGCACTTCGACAAGAACTTCGTGCAGCTATGCCTGTCAGCTGAGCCCTCGGAGGCTCGGCGCCTGCTGGCACCCACGGCCCTGGCCTTCCGCTTTGTCGAGGTCTTGCTCATCAACAACAACAACTCCAGCCAGTTCACCTGCGGTGTGCTCTGCCGCTGGAGTGAGGAGTGTGGCCGTGCTGCCGGCAGGGCCTGCGGCTTTGCCCAGCCAGGCTGCAGCTGCCCTGGTGAGGCGGGGGCCAGCCCTGCCACTACCACACCTCCAGGTCCCCCTGCTGCCCACACCCTGTCCAATGCCCTGGTGCCCGGGGGCCCAGCCCCATCTGCCGAGGCTGATTTGCACTCAGGGAGCAGCAATGACCTGTTTACAACTGAGATGAGATATGGTGAGTCTAAGCACGGCCTGGGTGGGCATGCCTGTGTCCAAGGGGCTGATGGTGCCTGGTGGTGCCCATCTTGGCAGGTCCCGGGGCCATTCATATAATCCTTCACCCATGTCCCCTCTGTGCCCAGCCTTGTCTAGATGTTGGGGTCACCAAAATGGGTTAGGGTCACACCTCCCTCTTGAAGAGCTTGCAGTCTGGGTGGGTGAATAGGGGCACAGGTCAGACAGTGCATCATGATAATCCGAGGGAGGGGCCTGTCTAATCAGGCAGTCAGGGAAGGCTTCCTGAAGGAAGTGAAACAGGAGAAGGAATCTGAGGGACAAGTGGAAGCGAGCCAAACCAAAGGGGTGGCGAGGGCATTCCAGGCAGAGGGAGCAGTGTGTGCAAAGACCCAAAGCTGGGAGTGACTGTGAAAGGCCCTGGCACTGCAAGTTGACAAGTTTGCCTGGAGGCTGGAGTAGGCAGGGAGCAGGGCTGTGTTCCTGCCCACATGGGTCACTGATTTTTGGCAGTGGCCCCAGGGTCAGGGCACAAGGAGGCACAGAAGAATGTGCCTGGGTGAAGAGGCCTGAGCTTCGAGCCTGCCTTGGAGGGCTGGGTTGGCTCAGTTCCCGGCGTCCACTGTCTCCTTGCTCTGGGCCCATGTCTTCTGGGACTGAGGCCGCCAGCTGCTAGAGCTTCCTGCTGACTGGGCAAAAGCTCCCTGAGCCCTTGAGTCCCGCCTGCTCCTGCTCCCACCCCATCTCCCTTCTACCAGCCCTCCTTCCTGCTGCTTCAAGGCCCCACGCTCCTCAGCTGTGTGTCTGCTGAACAGTGCTGGCCAGGGACTGGCCAGGGGGGCTGGCCAGGGGGGCTGGCAGGGAGTGGGGTGAGAGGGGGGCATATCTGGGATCTGGTTCTCAGCTCTGGTACTAAAGGAAAGCTCCCTCTCCTCTCTGGGCCTCAGTTTCACCTTTTGGGATGACAGGTGCTGGCCGACTATCGTGAGAATGTCATGCAGGGATGCGCGTCAGAAGGGGCATCTAGATCTGACTGAGAGTATTACGAGGAGGCAGAGAGTCTCGTGTGAGGCATCAGTGCTTTGGGGGAGGGGCTTCTCAACCTCCTCTGTGAGACATCTGGCATCATGCCCAGCCATGACAAGTGCCCAGCGGCCTTGCTCTGGCCTCTCTCCTAGGCCAGGTTGGCCTCTCAACAGTGGTCGATGAAGCTGTCCCAGTGACATCTAGGTCGTGGGCAGGTTACAGGCCCTGGAGGCTGGCCTGGGATTTAGTACCTGCAGGAAGAAATTGAATTCCTCCTCTTTGTCGAACATCCGAGGAGAGTGCCAGGCGTATATCAGGGGGTTTATGGCTCTTCCGGCCTGGCTGCCAATGGCTGTCACTCTGTGGGGGCTTCCATCATGCTCAGCAGAGGGTGGGTTCTTTTGTCTAGCTTTCCCTGTAGCCCGCCAGCCCAGTAGCCTGTAGTGGACGGAGCAAGGCCCTGCCCTCCTGGGCAGGCACCATCTGGGCAGGCCGCCATACAGAGCACAGAGCCAGAGCTGCCAGCTGGGCTTGGTTGAAACCGGAAGCAGGTTGGTTGGTAGCTTGGGTGTCTTTGGGTATCAGACGGGACTGGTTATGGGAAGGGCACCATTGTCCCTGCCATCACCCCAGACTCTGCAGCAGCCTCTGTGACTGAGGATGGATGGAGATTAGATGATAATTGTCCTTGGGCAGGAGGCCTGGTATCATTTCTGTGCAGGGAGCCCTGGGCTCCCAGCTGTTCCCAAGCCTGACCTCTGTTTATGCCCCTTGTCCTGCTTGGCATGTTTCCAGGCTGCTCCATGGGCTTGCCTGCAGGACGGCCCTGTGGGGAGTTGCAGGGGGTCGTGGGACATCAGCCATCATAAGTGGGCTCACACAGCACATTGGGGTTCACAGCTGGGCTGGCACAGCCTCTTCCTCTCCCCTGGTAAGCAAGAGACTGTTTCTTCCTCTCTGCCCCCTCCTCCATTTTGCCCAATCTCTCTGGGGCAAGACTCAGTTTGTTCCATGTGGCAGGGAGTGTCTGAGGGCCAGTGGCATCGTCAGGGCCCAGGGTGCTCTGTGCCTGGTGGCAGCACCGCCTTTCCCAAGCTCTTGGCCTCGTCTCCATGGTTCTCTTCACCTCCTCCCCACTGGGCCAGCTGGACACATGTACAAACTGTAGGAGAACCGGCTGGCACATAGAGCTGCCAGATTGAGAACAAGATTGGTAGGGATGTGGTGAACAGGAAGACCAGGACTTTGCTGGCCGCTTTGCCAGGTACTGAGGCAGGGAGCTGTGCTCACCTCTAGGATGCCCCAGGTAGGATCAATGGCAAGGTCAGGTGGGGTGGGGCTGGTTGGCACTGGGAGAGCTAGCGATGAGGCTGGGACCTGGTGGGTAGTGGCAGAGCAGAGTGGCTGGGTTCGCCTCAGAGCTGAGTGCGTTTGACAAGAGTGTACAGGCGCCTGTTAATTTCACGCAAACTGCCTTTGATAGATCTCTTGTTATTTTTGGTGAGTTGAGCCATAAATTTGTGCCATCTTGCTGCCGCAATCTGTTAAGTGGGGGGAAAGGAAGAAAGGGAAGAAGGCAGGCAGGAAGGAGCTCCGCGGAGGACTGGTACGGATGCTGGCTGAGGCCGGGGCAGGAAGGTGGGTTGTAGAGGTGGTGCCAGCTGCAAAGCCTAGCTCCTGGGGGCCTCCACCAATCTGCAGTTCCTGCCCAATGACCCTCCAGTCCTGAGGAGGCATGAGCCAATGGGGATGGCTGTGCAAAGTGACACCTGGGAGAAAGTGTCTTTCACCCTTGCAACCCCCCTCCCTCTGCCACACTCCCTGCTCCCCCCGCCCAAGGACCCTGTCCCACCCTTGGCTGGCTGCTGCTAGCCCATCCTCCTTGTCATCTGGGCTCTATTCCTAAGTCATGGCCATCACGTGAGCCTGGGGTCTTCTGAGTGTCAGGTCTGGGAGACAAGAGCTGGTTCAGATCCCCGTTCTGCCACTGCTGCTGTATGACTTGGACTCGATGTTGCCCACTGAAACCTCAGGACCCCCAGTGCTCTGTGTATTACTTCCCTGATACACCCCCGGTGACTCCTCGTTGTGGCCCAAACTCCTCAGCCTGGCATTCTAGCCCCATGCGCTTTCCAGCCTTCCCTCTAATTCTCTCCTACCCTTTCAACCAGGGCTCCTCACTGGCCCCTGAACTCCTTGCATTCTAGCCTCCCTACCTTCCCTTGGGCTCTTTCCCTCACCCGGAATGCCCTTTGCTCTTGGTGATCCAGAGCTTCCAAATCTTTCTAAGCACAGCTCAAGGCCTGGCTCCTCGAGGAACCTGCACCTGACCTGCCCAGCCCAGCGCTACCGTGGCCTTTCTCCTCTCAGCACTCAGGCCCTGCTTTTGGCCAGCCTGGTCTGATGGCAGGAAGTGGGGCTTTTCCTGCCTAGTTAGGTAGGGCTCAGACACCAGGGAGGCACGGCGTCTCCTGGGTGGGGAGGAGGAAGACCCAGCATGCTCCGTGTGTCTCCTGGAAGACCCTGCCAGCTCAGACCTGTGCTGCTGGAGCTCGGTGCTCTCTCACGGGATGGAAAGTGGGGCATAGGCCCCCCTAGACATCTCAGCAGGGACTGAGCCCCAGCCTACCTGTCACACACATCTTCATGTCTTGATTGGAGTGGCGTTTGTGCTAGGCCTTGGGCCACCTCAGAGTGGATGAGATCTGAGGTGGCCCAGACACCCCTTCTGCCTTCTGGTGGGGAAGAGGGACCGCTAGTGTACAGTGGTCAAGGCCACAGGCTGAAGTCGCCCAGCCCCAGCTTCAGTGTCTGACCCCACCACTGGTTAGCTGTGTGACCGTGGGCAAGTTTCTTTGTCCCCATTTCCTTATCTGCAAAATGGGGACGGTAGAGCTATTCTACAGAATAATAGTGAGGATTAAGCAAGAGAACGCGGGTAAGTTCTTAGCACAGTGCCTGGCACATGGTTAATCCTTAATAAATAGTTGCCTGTTGTCATAATTCAGTGTAATAGGTGTGATGTGATACACGGGCTGATGTCGAGGGAGGAGGACGAGCCGGGGATTAAACCCCAAAGCGGGGAGAAGGCTGTTTAGAGAAGGCGAATCCAGGTTGGGTTTTGAGGAGCGAATAGGAATTCGCTAGCCTGGGAAATGCCTCCTTAAACTGACTTGCTTTTGAAATTCATTTTATTAAAAAGAAATTTCATATCATAAGTGGGAAAAGTATACCACGTATTTGAAGTAGAAGATAACCAAGGAAACAACCACAGTGAAAACAAAGTGATATCAGCAAATTCTAGTGAAATGCTCATCCCTCTTCTCAGTTTGTTAGAAAGAGAAATCAGCATGTGCTTGGGGAGGTGTTAACGTCTGGGAGGCCCGGAGACTTCATCTTTCATGCATTTGGAAGGATGAAAAGTAAGGTGCCATATAATTCATCATCCAAACTGGGACTTTTATGAGGTTATAAAGGGAGTAGGGGGTACTGTTAATTACACTAGGGCGGCAGTGCAACCTGGACTATCCAAGGCAGATTGGCAAATAGTCACCCTAATTAAAAGAGACTTGGAAAGGGTGTAAGTTTCTCTGTCCACGATCCAGTGTTATTTAATGGCGCTTTTGTGAGCCACCCCAAGTCATCCCCTGTTGCATGCTTTGGGAAACCCCGCAGGAGAAAGGGCTTCCAAGGTCGAGGAAACAGCCCGTGCAAGGGCGCAGAGGTGTGAGCGTGCCAAGTGCAGGGAGATGTGTAGAATGGCGTTACTGGATGGTGGGAGATGGGACCAAGGCTCTGACTGCCATCCGAAAACACTGGGACCTGACCCAGATGGCCGACTGCTTTGGATGTCGTGGGGGAGATGGGGGAGACAGAGTGAGTCAGACATGGTCCCTGCTCTCGAGGAGCTCCTGGCCATGTGGGGGCGGTGACAAGGACCCAGCTAGTTTCGTTGGGAGGCTGGGCACAGAGCCCAGCAGCTCGGGGAGGAAGTCGTTAGAGGGGGACAGGCATTCTAGCTGGGTTGCACGGAACTGCAGAGGTGGAGCCTGGAAGTTTCAAAAGCCACCTCTCTCTGTCCCTGTACCACTGGGATTCTGAGGCACTATGGGGAACAAGAAGCACTGCTGGGGCTGGGGAGCCACGTGCCAAGGGGATCAGTCGGTGCCTGCCCAGAGCTCTGGGGCCAGCCTCAGGGAGGATGCAGAGAGCCTGGGGAGTGTTTTGTAAATCGCACTGCCCTGTCTGTGGAAGTGATGATTATTGTGATTATTTTAACGAGGTCCCAACAAAAGAGGCTGAGGGGGTTGGACTGTGTGAAGGCTGGGGGGCAGGGTCTGTAGTTCTGCTCAAATGGCAGAGCCTGTGCCCACCCTGCCTGCCAGTGCCAGGGGTGAGACAAGAATGGCCTCTGTGTGGCTGGGTGGAAGAGCCCTCAGGGATATCTGGCCCATGTTTGCTGAATGCCTGTCTTGTGTCTAGCTGCTCAGAGCTAGGTCCTCTGTACAAGGGGGCAGATTGAGACCCTCCCTTGAGGCCCATGAGAGCTGCAGCAGGAGGCAGCCTGGGGTCTGAGCCACAGGAGAAGGAACCAGCATACCCAGACCCCTGTGTGGTCAGCCTTGGAAAGCTTCCTGGAGGAGGTGACATTTGACATGTCGAAGATGTCGGCAGATTAATGTGGAAGAGGGGAATTCCAAGGGGAGGAAACACCGTTAGCAGATGCAGGTAGAGGAAGGAAAGCATTTGTATATTAAAGGGAAAACGAGAAGGGGTGGCAGTTCCTTATCATTGGGAGGTTATTCTGCTCCAGGTGGCTCATACCTCTTGTTTTCTTTGATTCTCACAATGAACCTGTGGTAGGAAGTGTCATCTTTATTTTCAGTTGAAGATTTTTAAGCTCAGAGAGGCGAGACAGGTTACCCAATGGTACACAGCAAGACTGTGGCAGAGGCAGGAATCAGACCTATGTTTGCCTGGCCCCACTCTTTATATGGCCTCCGGTGTGCTTGGCTGCCTGGCGGGGAGGGGAGGACAGGACAGGACAGGCCAGCAGGTGCTGGGGCATGCCAGGCTCAGAGGTTGACGCTGGCTGTAGCAGTGGGGAGCCACTGAAGATTCCTCAGCAGGGGAGTGTTCCTGGAGTCAGACTCCTAGATAATCACTTTGAAGGCTACAGAGGACAATCAGGCTCACCTCGGGGGGCGAGGGAGGTGTACAAAGGAACAACTGGAAAGTGGTATGAGAACAGGATAATAGAAGCACATCTGAGGGGCCTTGGTGGGGTAACAGAGTGACTTGGGGGCCCATGGGAATTAGGAAAGGCGTCTCCGAGGAAGTCCAAGTTGAGATGCATTTTGTCAGAGCCAGCCCAGTTCAGTGGGGCAAGCACGGCCTCCAGAGTCCGATAGGCCTGGGTTCAAATCCCCATCTGCCTCTCTCCAGTGTGCTGGAGACTCATCCCTTCGTGGGTGGGGGAATGTGCCCTAATGAGGATCAAATGAGGTGATGTACAGTGCATGGTGACTGGCACGTAGCAGTTGTGCAGTAAATGTCACCTTGTTCAAAACAAAACAGAACCATTCAGGGCTTGATCTGGGAAGCCTGTCCTGGACAGCAGGTCTGTCTGTGCTTATGTCAGGCAGCCAGGTGGAAGGAACCAGCATGCCCAAACCCCTGTGTGGTCAGCCTGGGAAGGCTTCCTGGAGGAGGTGACATTTGACATGTAGAAGATGTCAGCAGATTAATGTGGAAGAGGGGAATTGCAAGGGGAGTACAGGCCTGTGAGCTTCAGAGACCCTGGCCCAGTAAGGCCTCAAGTTCACTGGGTGGGACACTCAGGAGTTCTAGGGGCGCTCACACCCCTTCCTGGACCCCTGCTTGTCCTCTTGGCTCAGCTGCCTCTCAGACTTTCCCTGTTCTGTGCCCTGAGCGGCTGGGGACAGCACATGGTAGATGCTGAATAAACATTTGTTTATTCTGACACCTCTGGCCTTCTCTGTCTTCTTCCTCCTTCAGGGAGAACTGGCTTTCACACTGGGGGGGAAATAAATTGCTGGCCACTCCTCTGAGGGCTGGGGGTGAAGGGGAGGGCAGTCAGTGTAGGCCCCAGCTGTGTGGCCTTGGACTCGTTCCTTCCCCTCTCTGGCCCAGCCCAGAGACTAGGAGAGGGACTCAAGCTGGACCTAGGACATGCTCTGATTTTCAATTAGGGTGGATTCTAGCAACCACCACCATCACCTCTGGTTGTTTTGTGGGGTGGGCCTGCAGACAGCTGGCAAATGGTTAGTAGCGGACTGGAGACCCCAGGAAACAGTGGGAGTCCACGACAAGCAGGTCAGGCTGATCTGTCACGTGTTCCTGTTTGATGGTTTTCCTGGGTGCCAGGCTGGTGGGCGTTTGTTACAGACATGATGGTGGTCACGACACCCAAACAGGAGCTGGAAAAGGGGACTCTTGGCTGGATTTACAATAGATCGAAGGCATCTCCAGAATGTTTATTCATGAATGGGTGGAGGGCTGCTGGGCAGAGCTGATACTTAAGATTATAAATGATTGTTTCCAGTGCCCTGCCCACCCCCCACCACGAGCGGCGGAGGGGAGAGGAAGCTAGGAGAGTATGTTCATTGGTCTTTTTCGACACTTCCCTGGGCCGGCTTCTTTGTGGGCATTCACTGCAGTCAGAGAAATGGCTCATGCTCAGGCTCCCTTCACAGGGCTCATGGGTGGGGGGAAGGTCGGACAGTCAGAAGATGGAATTATCTGTGACGAGAGGGCACGCAGAAGAGAGGGCAGCCAATTCTACCTGGGGGTTGGGGATAAGGAAGACTTCACAGACGAGAGGCTGTTTGAGGTGGGTTTTGAGGGTCAAACAGGAGTTTTCCAGGCAAAGAGAGCAGGGAACAGCAGGTGGAGGTGTGAGAGGAGATGATGACCCTGTTTTGGACATGCTGAGTTTGAGGGCCACCCATCGGGAGACCCATTCAGGAGGCAGGAGACTAGACAGGAGTGGAGGTGGGGCGCTGGGGATAATGACTTGGAACAGCCATTCAGCGGGGTTAATTAAGCCTGGAGAAGGATGTGAAGTGTGCAGGGAAGACAGGACAAAGTGTGAATGCCTGAAGCAGCAGGAAGATAGACCAGCAGGGAGACTGGGACAGAGGAGCCAGAGAGGCAGGAGGAGGGCAGGAAAGTCAGGGAAGGGGGTGTTTCAATGCTACCAAGGGGTCAAGTGAGATGAGGCCTACTCAGTGTCCATAGGACTTAGCAGCCAGGAGGGTGTTGATGACTTTGTCAAGAACAGTTTCAGTACAAAGGTGTGGTCAGAAGCTAGACTGCAGTGGATTACCAGACGAGGTGATATTTGAGCAAGGGCTTGAGTGGCAGGTGAGAAACTGGAGTGCCAGCTGTGAACCACTCATTGATGGCAAAGGGCAGATGCCAGAGGGCAGTAGCTGGAGGAGGAAAGAGGGTCAAAGGAAGGGTTCCCCCCCTGGAATGGAGGCGGCCCGGATACGTTCACGGGCGTCAATGAGGAGAAAATGCTGACGGGCTGCTGATGGGAGAGGGCGCAATGGGTGGAATCCTCCAGAGGAGACAGGAGGAGTGGGATGCAGGACCAGGATGAGGGGCGGGCCTTTGTGAGAAGATCTGCAGGAAAGTTAGGAGTTGGAGGATTGAGACAAGAAGTGTGTTGGGGTGGTGGGGGGAGGTTCCTGTAACGTAGCTCCTGCTTTCTCCGTCACAGAGCTTGTTGCTGAGGGGGTGGGTGGAGGTGGGCCTGAGGAGAGAGGTCAAGGTCTGGTGCAGCCGGCCAGGGTGGGGCATGGGGAAGGCAGGGAGCTGAGAAGCGCCGCTGAGCAGCCTGGGCGCCCAGCGGATGTGCAGCCCTGAATCTGTCGTGGCGCCAGCTGTCACAGCTGTGGGTTTCTTCAGCAGCCCGGGGGTGGTCGTGGCGAAGGCGACTTGTCATGGACTCTGGGGCGGGAGACTGGCGAGCAGGTGGAAGGGCTGGGTGAGCAGGTTCAGGAGCTGGCGGGCATGGCACCAGCACCCTCTCAGTCCTGATGGAGGCGGGGCCCAAAGTGAGGCCGGGAGGCACTGCAAGTGCTGTGCAAAGGGAGGAGGCCTGGGGACTGAAGGGTGGCCGGCGAGGGTACAGAAGGGGTGGAGGCTGGGAGCGGGGGGAGATGGTGAAAATAAACCAGACAGTTCCAGCCTCCTGAGCATTTGCCACGTGCCAAGCAGTGTGCTAAGGGCTTCGTGGCCGCCTGCAGGGAGTATTCAAGTATTGTTTCATAGCGGTAAAAATGGGGTCAGACTGGCAGAGACACTTGCCCGAGGTCACACAGCTGGTCAAGTGTCCACGCCCCAGTTGGGACCCAGGATTACCTGACTCCAAAGATGTCCTAGAGGCTCAGGTTTCAGAGGTGGTGGAGAAGTCCCCGGATGATGTAGAGCAGGCCTTAAGACTGGTGGTTGAGGTGATGGGACGAGCCCCAGGGTCGATGAGCCGGGCTGAGTGGCAGTCGAAGGCCCCCTGGACAGCAGGTTTCCTCAGAGCTTTTTCTCTGATACGGAGCCTGGACTGTGCGGCAGGGGCCAGGAAGAGGGCGGCCCTCTTCGGTTCTGTCAAACCCAGAGTGCCTGTCCTGTGCTGACTGGGCTTTTAGAAATGGGAAAGGGCCCCAGGGGCTGGGAAGGGGAGTACCTTCTGGTCTGAGGACAGCATGGGCTGAGCTCTGTCCCCAAACGCTGTTCTAGTCCCCCTTGCCCAGCAAGCCTCTACATGGGCCTGGTCTCTCCGCTCTGCATTGTCTGCCCAGATCCCTACTACCCAGCCTGTGGGGAGGCGGGTGCCTGGATGAGCTCATATCTGAGCTGGAGGGCCTGGCTTTGGAGATCGGGAGCTCCCAGCCCCTCCTCCACTGTTGGTACTTCCAAGGCCTGGACCAAACACATCAGTCAGGGCAGCCAAGGGCCCTGTGAGGCTGGGGCCGAGGCAGCCAGGCCAAAGGGACAGTGGGAAGAAGGGCCTGCTGGATGCGGGCACCTGCTGAGCCCTTGGGTCTCAGAGGAGCAGCTTTCTGACCTGCGCCTCCAGGTCACGGGCCAGCACTGCCTGGGGAGCCAAATCCAGGCCCAAGACCCAGCCCCTGGCTTGGCATGCATCATGTCCCAGGGGCAGGCTTGGGGGTGGTCCCAGCTGCCCGGCCTGGGTGTTTGTCAGCTCTCGGAGTCAGCCCTGTGGAGAGAAGGAGCTCGGGCTTCAGGCGCACAGAGCCTCGTGGTCTTCGCCAAGTCACTTTCCCTCTCTAGCCCTCAGTTTCCTCATTTTTACATGGAGATGGGGGGTCCCTATTTCCCAGGGGAGGATTAAAGGCGTCAGGTGTGGACATACTTGGCACAGAAGTCTGCCAGAGCTCATGACCGTGGGCGCCACTGCTCTCCCGTCTCCCCTAGTGTGCCTGAGGCAAGAGGAGGAAAAAGATAGTTGTGAGGCTATGGGCGAGTCCTGTGTGGCCTTCCGAGCCTCAGTTTCCTTATCTGTAAAATGGCGGTGGGGGGGCAGGGGGCAGGACTTGATGCTCTCGGCATCGCCTGCACTTGGTTCCACACCCTCTGGCTGACGGCAAGCAAGGCTGCCTTCTCTGCGCCACTCTGGCAGGACAGAGCTGGCCTTGGCTGAGCCCCCGCCACCACCTCCGTGTTCCAGGTGAGGAGCCGGAAGAGGAACCAAAGGTGAAAACCCAGTGGCCAAGGTCTGCAGATGAGCCTGGGGTATACCTGGCGCAGACAGGTAACTCGGGCCCGCCTCCCTTCCTCTGTGGCGGGAGCCCGACTGTGTGGCGTCTGGTCGCATGTGTGCTTGGCTTGTGCCCGTCTGTGTCCGTGTCCTGGAGCTCAGCTGCATCTCTCTGCCATGTGAGGCCTGTGGGCAGGGCTGAGTTGCCTCCTGAAGGGCCTGTCACTTGGGGTCAGGGTAGGAGGATTCCTGTGAGACTGAGTGCTTGAAAGGTGCCCCCTGCCGCCGACACTGTCCCTCTTTTGTAGGTGACCCGGCAGCTGAGGAGTGGTCCCCGTGGAGCGTGTGTTCCCTGACGTGTGGGCAGGGTCTGCAGGTGCGGACCCGCTCCTGTGTGTCCTCCCCCTATGGGACCCTGTGCAGCGGGCCCCTGCGGGAGACCCGGCCCTGCAACAATTCAGCCACTTGCCCAGGTATGCCCGTCCTCCCCGACTGGTCTGCCTGCCAGGTTATGTCCTGCCTGGGACTTGGGCAAGTTAATCTTCCAGAAATGGTTGCCTTCTTTCATTCAGCAAACTTGACTGTCCTTCATACTGTGCGTCACCCAGGGCACTTGGAACACAGAGGTCTAGGGCCTGGTAATCAGGCTTATCTTTTTACCCTCCTTGCCCTCCACGTTCCCTATGCTCTGGCTGTACCAGCACCCCTTGCATTGTCCCACCTCCCTGCATTTCCTTGTTCTAGTCCTGTCCCTCACACCTGGGCTATCAAAACTCGGCCTGTCTTTCAAGATCTCAGACAAATGCCACTAAAAAAAAAAAGATGAAACCTTCCCTGACCAGTCCCCTCCCTCCTGTGATTCCGCATCCCGTTCCCCAAGAAGCCTCCTGTCGACCTGAAACCTTCCTCAGTGCAGCATGGAGTTGAGAATGAGCATGTGCTTGCCTGGGACAGGGAGTCTGAGGGGTGGGCGGCTTCTGCCGGCCTCGCCCCTCACGCCCTGAGGGAATGCAGTGGTGCCTAGGGCTGGCTAGCTCCTGGCTGTGGAATTAAACTAGGGCTACCTGGGAAGGGGTCTCGAGAGCTGGGGGTGTGGCAGGAGCTTGCAGAAGGCTGGGGCAAAGCTGCGTTCTGAAGTGTGAGCTCTTTGTGTCAGTGTCCATATTGAGGTTCTTGTCTATTGTGTGTCCGTGCACTTGGGGGCGGAGGGGCACTTCTCTTGCTCCTGGCCTGCTGTGTTGGCTTCCTGCTCTGGTTCTGGGGGTGGGGAGGGGTGGGGAGGGTAAAGGTAGGGTAGGGTGGGGGTAGGTCTTGAGTTCTTTCCTGGGCTTTTCTGTGCCCCCAGGAGAGGAGGACCCCAGGCTCCCTTTCTGGGTTCACTCTAGTCTCCGTGTCTGGGTGTCCCCTGTGATTTTGGACTCTAAATCCGTGTCATCCACATTCCCCCAAAGGGCGGAGTCCTGGGGTCCAGGACAGAGCCAATGAGGAGTGGGCGCAGAACTGCCGGAGCTCCTGATTGGTGGGTGGATGGGCAGTGGGCGGGGCCAAGGTGCGACCCAGCCACCGGCCACGTGCTTCCTTGCAGTGCACGGCGTGTGGGAGGAGTGGGGGTCCTGGAGCCTGTGCTCCCGCAGCTGCGGGCGGGGGTCCCGGAGCCGGATGCGGACCTGCGTGCCCCCCCAGCACGGCGGCAAGGCCTGCGAGGGTCCCGAGCTGCAGACTAAGCTCTGCAGTATGGCTGCCTGCCCGGGTCAGTAGCGCCCGTGGGCTTCTAGGCGGGCGCTGCCCAGCCGGGTGGGGGTCGGAAGACTTAGAGAAGACAGTCAGGTCCAGTGCCCTGCCCCTGGGGGCCCCTGAACTTTGACCAAGCATGGGGAGACTGTCAGCACGGGAGGTGACCTGGCCCAGCTGAGTGGAAATTGGCACATTGCGACCCCATCCAGTGGGGGCTGCTTGCCAGTGCCCCTTGCTCCAAGCCCTGGGCTACCCTTTCTGTTCATAGCACTTTGGTGCTCATGGCCAGCTGGGCTGTGAGGGGACACAAAGCTGGGCTTAAGTGTAGACAGATAAATCAGAAGGTGACCCATTTCCCTAGCCAAAAGAGAACGTGTGCCTCCATGCTGAGTGGAGAGGTGCCCTATGTTTCCGGAGGTGGTGACAAGCAGGCAGGACCCAGCCCAGGCACCACCTGCTCACTCCAGTCCCCTTCCCCACGCCCCTTCATCAACCCCCCTCCAGTGGGCCTGGCCTGGCTCAAGTCTCAATGTTTAGCAGGCTCTGCCATCTCCCTGTGGTGCTCTGCCCATGCCAGTTCCACACCCGTTGCTCAATGGCCACGCCTGCTTGTGTCTCCCCATGCAGTGGAAGGCCAGTGGCTAGAATGGGGTCCCTGGGGCCCCTGCTCCACATCCTGTGCCAATGGGACCCAGCAGCGCAGCCGGAAGTGCAGTGTGGCAGGTCCAGCCTGGGCCACGTGTACGGGTGCCCTCACTGACACCCGCGAGTGCAGCAACCTTGAATGCCCGGGTGAGTGCTTGCAAGGGCAGCAGGTGACCATCCTGGCCCTGGGGGCACTTGGGCTGACTCATGCCTGCCCTCTCCTGTAGCCACAGATGGCAAGTGGGGACCATGGAACTCGTGGAGCCTGTGCTCCAAGACCTGTGACACAGGCTGGCAGCGTCGTTTCCGCATGTGCCAGGCCACGGGCACACAGGGCTATCCCTGTGAGGGCACTGGAGAGGAGGTGAAGCCCTGCAGTGAGAAGAGGTGTCCAGGTATTGCTCAAAGGACTCTGGGGCTTGGGGAGCAAGCACGTGGGCCTGGCTGAGCCCCTTCATTGTACCCACAGCCTTCCATGAGATGTGCAGGGATGAGTATGTGATGTTGATGACGTGGAAGAAGGCAGCTGCTGGCGAGATCATCTACAACAAGTGTCCCCCCAATGCCTCAGGTGAGGGGTGGGTAGCTCTCTCCTCAGGCCCCCACCCGTCATTCTTGCCGCCCCCTTCTGGCTTTCCAGCCTCTTTGATCCTGCATCCTGAGGTGTGGAATGAAATGGGTGAGAGCTTAGCCCCCACACCCAACCCTCTGTCCTGTCCCCTGCAGGGTCTGCCAGCCGCCGCTGTCTCCTCAGTGCCCAGGGCGTGGCCTACTGGGGGCTGCCCAGCTTTGCCCGCTGCATCTCCCACGAGTACCGCTACCTATATCTGTCAGTGAGTGCGCCCTGCTGGGCTGGGGCAACACAAGATCTGCCCCAGACACTGGTAGGGGGTGAAGGGAGCTTGATTCTCACTCATGCCCATGTGCCTTAGCATATATGTGTGTGCCCACTTCTGCCTGGCTGTGCCTGTCCTTGTCTGGCAAACTCCTACCCATAGCTCAGGGCCTGACTTTCAAGTGTATTTCCTTATCTCTAGTGCCTACTTCTGTATTCCCACGGCCCTCTGAGCTTTTCAGTCATTAAGTATGAGTGCTCTCCAAAATGTCTGTGTCCTGCCTGTCAAAGTGGGAGCTCCTTGATGCCCAGAGACAGAGCTGAATTTGTTTTTGGGTCCCCCGTGCCCACCTTAGGGCCTGTCTGTCTTGGGGTAAGAATGTTGGCATCAGATGCAGCCTCTGTGTGCTTGTTTGTCTGACTATAATTGGTATTAGTTGTGTGTCTGCATTTGAAACTTGAGAGAGAGAGAGAGAGAGAGGGGAATATGAAGACGAATGAGTTACACTCCAGAGCGTACTGACCCTCTTGGGAGAGGGGAGTACCCAGTCCCTGTACCGTGCTTATCATCTTTTGTATGTGCACCTGAGCACCTTCCTTCTGTAGCTATTTCTATTTCAGGCTTTTAAAAATAATCTTTAGAGATTCTCTCTGTGGGTCTCTTTCTTGAACTCTGTCTCCCCATGAGTCCCTTTGAGCATCTCTGCTTTTTTCCCCTCTTTTCTCCAGATGCAAGCAGTGGGTGGGCTGGAGTGGGATGGGCCAGGGGCTGTCCCAGCTCCCGATACTCTGATGACAGCAGCCCACTTGTCAACTGCAGCTTCGGGAGCACCTGGCCAAGGGGCAGCGCATGCTGGCGGGCGAGGGCATGTCACAAGTGGTGCGCAGCCTGCAGGAGCTGCTGGCCCGGCGCACCTACTACAGTGGAGACCTGCTCTTCTCTGTGGACATTCTGAGGAACGTCACTGACACCTTCAAGAGGGCCACCTATGTGCCGTCAGCTGATGATGTGCAGGTACCTCCCTGCCCTGCTGAGGGGAGGGAGGGCTGAGGGTGCAGAAGCTCCAGACTGAAGCCGGGGGGTGGGGGGGTGTCGGCTGGGGGTGGCAAGTGTGGCTGAGTTGAGGAAGCTTTCGTCCCGGGGGCTGAGACTTCCTGATAGTCACTGCTCTCTCCCCAGCGCTTCTTCCAGGTGGTGAGCTTCATGGTGGATGCAGAAAACAAGGACAAGTGGGATGATGCTCAGCAGGTGAGGGGCTAGGCCTCCAGGTTTCCTCCCTTCTGACCCGCCTCCGTCTTGGACCCTTAAACACATCCTCTGTCCCCAGGTATCCCCTGGCTCTGTGCACCTGCTCCGGGTCGTGGAGGACTTCATTCACCTGGTGGGCGATGCTCTCAAGGCCTTTCAGAGCTCTTTGATTGTCACGGACAACTTGGGTACAGGAGGCTGACAGGGAGGGGAGCTGCATGTGGAACCCAGGCCCTCAATGGGGAGGGATGATTCCTGAAGCTGTTCCTGTTCCTCTCTCTTTCTTGGGGCCTTGTCTTTTCCTATTTAACTCCTTATTTGTATCTTTCTCTCCATATTTCTTCTCTTCTTCCATCTGTGTGTTGTTTGCGTTGTTGTGTTTCTCTGTACCTGTGTCCCCACACCTCTGGGCTGGTACCAACCTTGGTATGTCGGCATCTGCCTTCCTGGTGTCCGTCCCCCCGCATCTCTCTCTTCCCTTGTGTACGTCCTCTGTGCGCCTGTCTGTCTCCGGTGTGGCCTGCCACCCCCGACCCCCTTCAGTGATCAGCATTCAGCGAGAGCCAGTCTCAGCTGTGTCCAGCGACATCACGTTCCCCATGCGGGGCCGCCGGGGCATGAAGGACTGGGTGCGGCACTCGGAGGACCGCCTCTTCCTGCCCAAGGAGGTGCTCAGCCTCTCCTCCCCAGGGAAGATGGCTGCCTCCGAGGCATCAGGCAGTCCTGGCAGGGGGAAGGGCCCAGGAACTGTGCCCCCTGGCCCGGGCTACTCCCATCAGCGCCTCCTCCCGGCAGACCCTGAGGATTCCTCCTCCTACTTTGTGATTGGTGCTGTGCTCTACCGCACCCTGGGCCTGATCCTGCCGCCCCCTAGGTGAGTCCCCGGGAAGGGTAGCTGGGGCTTCAGAGGGTCCAGGGAGTTCCAGGTGAGAGAAGGAGGACTGAGCCTGTGCTGGCCACTGAGCGACCCAGGTGCCTCCTCCTGCAGCTTCGGGGACCCCTCACCTGGCTCTGGATACAGGTGCTTCTCAGGGATCTCTGTGAAGCTCCCAGAGTCTTTGCCAGGGTCCAGCGGGTGTTGGACTGAGTTCTAGACCTCACCTGAAGTTCTGGGCCCCACTGAGCTCTAGGCCTCTCCCTGGACTTGACCCCTGGTAGGCCCCTGCCCCCCATCCAGAGCAACTTTGGGGTTCCTGACTGGGTCTGGGCACCCGCTGGCAGGAGCTGACCTCAGAACCTGTCCCCAGGCCCCCGCTGGCCGTCACATCCCGGGTGATGACAGTGACTGTGCGGCCCCCTACCCAGCCGCCAGCTGAGCCCCTTATCACAGTGGAGCTCTCCTACATCATTAATGTGAGTGGGGACCCAAGCAGGGACCTTGGGATACCCCAACATGGGCAGCCAAAGGCCTGTCTGGCGGGGAGGTGGTGTGCCCGATGGCAGGCCGACTCCCCTGACCTGTGTGGGTCCTGTGTGGTAGGATGGGTGATGGTCAGGGTGGTGGGGTCCCTGGCCCACGCTGCACTCATGTCTCCTGCTCCCCAGGGCACCACAGATCCCCACTGTGCCAGCTGGGACTACTCCAGAGCGTGAGTTGGGCAGGGGCTCTGTGTGGGGAAAAGTGCGACCCTAGGACCCCTCCTTGGGGGGATCTCCTACCTGGAAGGCCAGAGGGCTTCTTGGTGCCATCCCAGGCCAAAGGGGTGAAGGGTGAATCCTGGGGATCCCAACTGCTTGCCTCTTGGCTCTGGCCTTGCCCTGGATTCATCTGTTCTTGGGCAGTGGCCAGTGCTGGGGGTGGGGCCATGGAGCTGGGCTGGGTCTCACTCCCCTTCTTCCCTAACCCAAGAGACACCAGCTCAGGGGACTGGGACACCGAGAGCTGCCAGACCCTGGAGACCCAGGCAGCCCACACCCGCTGCCAGTGCCAGCACCCGTCCACCTTTGCCGTGCTGGCCCAGCCGCCCAAGGACCTGGTGAGTGGGAAGGTGCCTGGGCTGGGCTGGGAGGAGGCACCGGGTCTACCAGGCGCCGTCGCTGACAGTGTCGTCAGGAAGCTGGTGATCCCACATGTGTGCCTGAGCAGCTGCACTTCTGGGATTGCACATGGACGTCCGTACCCTCGAGGTGGTGCTCACAGTGTTGTGCCTGGGGGAGGGGGGGTTGTGGCAGTGGGCATTTGTGTGTATATACGCATGTGCCTGTCTGGTTATGTGTGCAAGAGTGTGGGTGACTGAGCATAAATATACCTCCACGTGGTCTGCTCTGTGCACCTGTGAGGACAGTGGTGCATCCTCTTCTCTGTGTGGTTGTGACAAAGGTGCAGGTGCCAGTCTTTACTAGGCAGGAAGTGGGGAGGCTGAGGGCACCCCTGCAACTGCTCTCTCACAGTGACCCAAATCACAGACGTTCAGAACGTCTGCTCATCTTCCCCAGACCCTGGAGCTGGCGGGCTCCCCCTCGGTCCCCCTTGTGATCGGCTGTGCTGTTTCCTGCATGGCTCTGCTCACCCTTCTTGCCATCTACGCTGCCTTCTGGAGGTAGGTGGGACACTGGGAAAGCAGGGCGGGGAGGCGACCAGCATCCCAGGTTGGGCCTGGGCAGCCAGCTCCTCTGCCTCTGCCCACTGTGCCCTCTTAGGTTTATAAAATCTGAACGCTCCATCATCTTGCTCAATTTCTGCCTGTCCATCCTGGCGTCCAACATCCTGATCCTCGTGGGCCAGTCACGGGTGCTGAGCAAGGCAGGTGCAGGCTCACGGGGGTGTCATGGAGTGAGAGTGGGGTGAAGGGGGTGAAGGTGGAGAGTATTTGCAGGTGGCGGTGCATGTGTCTGTGTGTGTGTACCAAAGTAATGGGTGTTTGTGTACACTCCAGCCGTGTGTTGGGGGAGGATGTGGGTAATTGTGTGTGAGCATACGTGAAGGCGTCGGAGAGGAGGGGTGTGCGTACTCGAGTGGCAAGTGTCTGTGTACATCTGTGAATGTCTACGTGAGCTCAGCGCCTTCATGCACATGTGTGGGCGGGTGGCATTTGTGGAGCCTGGGCCTTCTCATGTCTGCGGACACGTAGGCGCCCCAGCAAGGCCTCTTGTGCCATCTGCCTGTGGATGACCTGTGCTGGCTGTTCCTTATGCCCCCTCGCCTTCTCCGCACAGTGCCAGCACTGTGAGTGCCAGGTGTGGAGCCCACCCGGCCATGACATGGCAGGTGCTCCTGTCTGCCCCCCTCCCTGCCAACCTCGTCTGTGTGTGGGCAGCCTGCCCGCCTGCCTCTCGGATGCTGAATGCTGCGTGCATGTCACCGGGCCTGTGTCGTGCTGTGTGTGGGTGCAGGAAGACGGGGGTGCCTGGCAGGGCCCTGTGGGGGGCGGAGCTTGAGTGGGTGGCCACGGCAGCACCCAGCAGCGGGTGTGGGAAGCCTGGCGCCTCTCGCCCTGGCGGCTGCCCAGGGCCACTCCCTCCTTTTTCCTCTCCTCGCAGGGCGTGTGCACCATGACAGCCGCCTTCCTGCACTTCTTTTTCCTCTCCTCCTTTTGCTGGGTGCTCACTGAGGCTTGGCAGTCCTACCTGGCTGTCATTGGACGGATGCGCGCCCGCCTCGTTCGCAAGCGCTTCCTCTGCCTGGGCTGGGGTGAGCAGGGCCCGTGCTGGACTCTGCCAATGGGCTTTGGGGGCAGGGGCTGCAAAACAGGTTCGGGGCTGGCCCTGGCGCCCCTTTGTGGGCACCAGGGCCACCTGGGCTGGGGTCTGGGAGAATGAGAGGACCCTGAGGACTAGCCATCTCATTCTGGCTCCCCCACGCCCCCAGGTCTGCCTGCCCTGGTGGTGGCCGTGTCTGTTGGCTTTACCCGCACCAAAGGATACGGTACATCCAGCTAGTACGTGGCCGCCCGTGGGGTTACTGAACCTGTTAGGGCCCCCGACCGGGCCACAGGCCTTTTCAGGCTGCACCTCTGGCCCGCACCTGCTGGGGGGCTTTGGGCAAATCCTTCCCCATCTCAGAGCCTCAGTTTCCCTGACTGTAAAAGGATGTTCTGGAATTGGATAATCTAAGAACCATTTATCTCAGGGATCAGCCTTGTTTCATCCCCATGGGGCTGGGCCTGATGGTCTTCACTTTTGTTAGAGGGGAAACTGAGGCCCAGCAAGAGCCAGTGGCTCTCTCTAACCCCATCTGGCGCTCGGCCTCATTGCTCATGTGGGCCTGGCAGCCCAGGCGGCTCTGAGGGATGGTGTTTGAGGGTGGGGAGGAGCCTGCGTGGGTGTCTGATGCTCCCTCTCCCCCACCCCGCAGCTGCTGGCTCTCTCTTGAGGGTGGCCTGCTCTATGCCTTTGTGGGCCCTGCGGCTGTCATTGTCCTGGTATGTGTCCCTTCAGTGTCCTGGGTAGGGGTGTGGCCTAGGGGGTCTACTCCTCCCTGCACTCCAGCTCCCACCAGGGACTTTCCCTGCCAGGAGGGCACCTGGTGACCCTGTCTCCCTCACCCTGCCCCACTGGGCCCCCAGGTGAATATGCTCATCGGAATTGTCGTCTTCAACAAGCTCATGGCTCGAGATGGCATCTCAGACAAGTCCAAGAAACAGAGGGCCGGGTAAGGGTAGGGGGTCTCTGTGACTTGGGAAAATGTGGGAAACGGTATAGGGAGGGAGGGCTGTGGCCACTCTTGGAGTCAGGGCTCGACAGTGCGACTGCCTGGGGCTCCCTAACCTTGGTGCATCAAGGGTGCAGGCAAGGTGGGCACTCGGAGTGCTCAGCTGCAGCCCCTCGCCCACCCTAACCCACCTCTCTCTCTCTCACCTGCCCTCCCCCTCCCACCCTGCTCGGGGCTCATGCTGCCCCTTTCCTCCTGCTTCCCATGTGTTTCCCCCCTTCTCCCGTGTCTGTGCCGCCCCCGAGGTCGGAGCGGTGCCCCTGGGCCAGACTGCTCCTCCCCTGCTCAGCGTGTGGAGCGGTCCCCAGCCCCCTGCTCAGCTCAGCCTCGGCCAGGAACGCCATGTTAGTTGTGCCCCCTGGGGGTTGGGGGGTGGGTGGGACGAAAGAATGGGGGGCAGTACCCTTGGTGGAGGGAGGAGGGATATCAGCCCAGTGCCCTGGAAAAACTTGTCCTGCCAAGGGCTTGGTGTCAAGGTGACAGAGGGCATTGGGAGTGAATGTCTGTGCTTCCCGGAAAATTGTGGGTTCCTGTGCCCACCCTTCATTCCCACCCCTGCCCTCACTGCCAGCTTATGTTTTATCTAAGCACAGCTAAAGACCCCTCCTCACACCTCAATCTCCAGAAGCTCATAGAATCTCAGGTCCTTGCAATTTTTGAGCCTGTAGAGCCTCCGAATTAGAATGATAAAATCTTAGACTAAGACAATCAGAAGCTGAGAGGGTTAGAATGTGAATCAGAGTTTTATCATCTGTCACAGAATCCGAAAGTTAGAATTTTAGAAGCATTGAATCTCAACCAGTTGGGAGACAGAGAATCGTAGAGATAGAGAATTATGTCATTGAGACACCCCTGTCCCTGGCTGCAGAGAATTTTAAAATTTCAGCCATGCACAAATCCACGGGGGCCTCAGGTCCATCCTCCCACCAGGACCAGAAATCCGTCTCAGCCTCCCTGACCAGTGGAGTTCGGCTTTATCTTGCACACCTCTAGGGTCATGCTGCACATTGCCTCTGGAGGTGGCTGGCACCATCCCTGGGAAGCTCTGTGGAGTAAAAAGCTCACTGTCACTTGGGCTGCCAGCTGCCTCTCTGACCCAGACTGTCAGAACTAGCAGTTAAAAGCTTGGGCTTTGGAGGCAGCCAAACTGGATTTGCATCCCAGCTTGGTCTCTCTCTGCCCAGCTGGGCTCACTCCAGTTTCTTCATCTGTAAATTGGGATAATAATCCCCGCCATGCCTGTTCATTGAAGTTGTTTTGATCACAATGTGAACTAATGTATGTAAAGTGTTCAGTGTAGGGCCTGGCAGAGAATTAGTGGTTAATCAATGGTAGCTCTTATGACAGTGATTACGCCCTCTCTCAGTCTTGGCTTTGCCCCTGGGGGCTGTGGAGACTACTGTGCCTGCCCCCGGCCGGCGGAGCAGCCCTCAACCACTCTTCATAGGCTAGGTCTTGAGCCCCTGCCCATCTCTCTGCCTTGTCTGGAGCTGTGCCCACCCCTGCCTGACTCTCCCACCTGGGGTATTCATGAGGCAGAGTGGGTTGGGAGTGGAACCTAGCCCAGTAGAGTAAGACTGCCCTTCTGTGCCCACATGGGCTGTAGCCAGTGACGGCGGGTTGGCATTGGCATCTGGATGCAGGGCCCGCCTACCTTTTTTGTCTGCCCTCCTGTCAAGGAGGTGGGGTATGTGTGGGTTTGGCCCTACTCTTACTTTTACCCCCAGCCCCAACCATGACCTTTTTGCCCAGGGCTCAGAGCAGCCACTGGGGACCTGGCACCCCTCCTTGGGGAACTGAAGGGGACAGGCCTCTGCTGCACTGTCCCTGTCCCCCATCTTTTCTCCAAAGATTTGTGCTCTGTGGCATCCTCTGCGGGCTCTGCCTGTTTAATCCTTCTTTCTATGTGTCTCTGCCTGTCTCACTCTCTCACTATGCCACCTCTCTTTGTCCCTCTTCTCCCAGAAGCTCTGGGGATGTGACCCAGGCCTGTGATTTTGTGCAGATTGGAGCTGAAAGTCACAGCATCTGGATGTGTCTTCCTTCTCCTTTTCTCCCCCACTGCCCTGTTCTGCCTTCTCTGTCTCTGTCCCCTGGCGCTGCCTCTGGCTGTGGCTTTCCCCATTGGGTCCGTGTGTCTGTCCCTCCCATCCTTCTGGTCCCTACTCTGGCTCCATAGTTCTCCACTTTCTGTCTCTGTTCTGTGTCTCTGACTCTGGCTTCTCAGCCCATCTCTGCTTTGGGACCTTAGAATTTGGGGCCCAGCCAGCCTTGGGCAGCTTGAGGGCCCCCAACTCAGTTCAGGCCCTGGGCGTAGCCCACCCTGGAGTGTCACCCTGATGAGCCCTCTGCTGTGTCTGCAGGGCCTCACTCTGGAGCTCCTGCGTGGTGCTGCCCCTGCTGGCGCTCACCTGGATGTCTGCCGTCCTGGCCATGACAGACCGCCGCTCCGTCCTCTTCCAGGCCCTCTTTGCTGTCTTCAACTCTGCGCAAGGCTTCGTCATCACGGCTGTACACTGCTTCCTGCGCCGAGAGGTGGGGCTGGGCCTCTCCTGTCCATTAGCACCCATCTCACCAGGCCAGTACTCTCGCTTCTCCCTGCTGTGCAGACGGGGAGGACCGAAGCCCCAGCCCGGCCCCTGGCTGGGCAGCCCTGGGCGCGGAAGCTGAGAGCCTGGCCTCCTGGTCTGCCGTGGCTCCTGCTCCCCTTGGCCGTCCCCTAGGCCGGATGTGCTGCTGTCCTTTCAAACCCACCTGGGTGCCTGGGGTGGGAGGCTCTGCCAGCTGTGGCCGGGGGCCCGGTGATGGCCTCAGACCAGCGGGCATCCGCTGCCCCCAGGTCCAGGATGTGGTGAAGTGCCAGATGGGCGTGTGCCGGGCCGATGAGAGCGAAGACTCCCCTGACTCGTGTAAGAACGGGCAGCTGCAGATCTTGGTGAGTGAGGGGGCCTGGGAAGGACATGGGTGGGTTCTGAGTGTGCCCCCACCCCCATTTCCCAGCCTCAGGTCCCTCACTTACCCCACCCATGGCAGGGAGGGGACAGAGATGAGGCTTGATGCAGGCTCAGCCACTGGGTGGCATTGGGCAGGTCTTTCCTTCATTCAGTTTTCCCACCTGTCAAGTGGGTCTGGGGCCCTTGTGGGCTCTGTTGGGCAGTGTGCTGTGGGTAGCACCTCTGGGTGGGCAGGGAGGGGGCTGAGCCCTCCCCCCCCGATACATTGATCCTCTCTCTGCCCACTTGCTCTGTCCCTCTCTGCCTGTAGTCAGACTTTGAAAAGGATGTGGATCTGGCTTGTCAGACAGGTGAGTCTGCTGACACAGAGCTGAGAATGTTCCCTAGGGAAGGGCAAGAAGGGAGGTCCCCCAGCCCCACTGTGGGAGGCCCGGATAGGGGTCTGACTGGAGTTTAGCTTTAGAGTCAGACAGCCCTTAGTGGATTCAAGGCTATGAACACACTTACTGTGTGACTTTGGGCAAACAGTCTACCTCTCTGAGCCTTAAATGAGTTAGGGGACATCAAGTGCCTAGCGGGGTGCTTGGAACATGGTGGCTATTGCAGTATTGTATCATTTCCAAGATTCTTACCAGAATCTCTTTCCAGTTCTGTCTTCTGGGGAGCTGCCCAGGGAGGGGGAGGAGCAAGGCCCTTTTGACAGCCTTAGGGCTGTGGGGTCAGAGGTCAGGACCTGCAGCAAGAGCTGACCTGTAGGAGCTGGGCCTTTGTTTTTGGCCCTGTCTTGCTTTGGGTCTCTGGGCCAGTCATCTTCTGAAGCCCTCTGGTGTGGGAGAGAGCACCAGTCACGCAGCTGTCCTTCCAGGACTCAGTTTCCTTCCCTGTCTAAGCTTAGGGGGTTGGTACCTGGCCAGCCTGGGCGAGGGCATCTGGGGGTTCCTTCTCCCCAGAACTTAATGTCCTTCCTACTCCTGCCTCCAGTTCTGTTCAAGGAGGTCAACACTTGCAACCCATCCACCATCACGGGCACGCTGTCCCGCCTGTCCCTGGATGAGGATGAGGAGCCCAAGTCCTGCCTTGTGGGTCCTGAGGGTGGCCTCAGCTTCTCACCGCTGCCTGGGAATATCCTGATGCCCATGGCAGCCTCGCCAGGGCTGGGGGAGCCACCGCCCCCCCAGGAAGCCAACCCCGTGTACATGTGTGGGGAGGGCAGCCTGCGGCAGCTGGACCTCACATGGCTACGGCCAGCCGAGCCAGCCTCCCAGGGGGACTACATGGTGCTGCCCCGAAGGACTCTGAGCCTGCAACCTGGAGGTGGGGGTGGAGGTGGCGAGGATCCCCCCAGGACCCGGCCCGAGGGCACTCCCCGACGGGCTGCCAAGGCACTGGCCCACGCCGAAGGCTACCCTAGCTTCTTGTCTGTGGACCATTCGGGCCTAGGGCTGGGCCCTGCCTACGGGTCTCTGCAGAACCCCTACGGGATGACCTTCCAACCGCCACCACCGACACCCAGCGCCCGCCAAGTGCCCGAGCCGGGGGAGCGCAGCCGGACCATGCCCCGCACTGTGCCGGGCTCCACCATGAAGCTGGGCTCCCTGGAGGTGAGGGGCTGTAGGGCACGAAGTGGGCGTGGGAGGTCTGCCCCCACAGGCCAAGCAGTAGCCAGGGACAGCCAGCAAGCACCCCAGAGAAGCATCGAGTACCAGGTCGTTGGGAGTGTATACACTGTGCATCTCGTCCTCTATTAGTGTCCGTGGCAAATCCAAGGAAATCCTAGCTCCTCTGAACTCCTCAAGGGAGCTTGCACTTCATGCGCCGAGGGTGCCCTACTTAATGCACTCATACTTGCTTTAGTGCCCCCTGAGGGTGACTGGTTAGGATGAACCTTCCTTTAAGGGACCTGTCACTCAGGCCAGGTGCTGAGGACCTGGGCCTCCTGGTCACGCAGACCTGAATTCGCATCAGGATGCTGCTGATCAGATTTTGCTGATCTTGAGCCAAATCTCTCTCTGAGCCTCAGTTCATCTCTCTTAGCCTTCATGTCTCTGAGCCTCAGTTTCCTCATCTGTAAAAGATAACAGAGCAGCTTCTTTGTGGAGTTGTTGCGAGGACTAATTGAGTGATATAAAACATTTATGTCTGTGTGGGGCAGGTAGAAAGTGCTAGATAACTGGGAATTGCTGCTGTTACCGTCCCTGAAATCAGCCTCAGGACTGCCCATAGGCCTGTGGTAATTGACCCTCCCCTTTCTGAGAAAATGTAAACCCCCTTCTCTGCCCCACTTTCCCTCTGGCTTCCTCAGACCTGCTCCCTGCACAGAATCTGGGAACAGGCAGGTGGTAGTGACCCATCAGAGTACTCTGGAACATTCTAGAGCTCTAGTTGGAGGGACGAGGAGCTATGGCTGCTCATGTTCGACCTCAGAATCCTGCTCCCCGTCCTCCGCACAAAGGAAATTAAGTTAGCATCTAGGAGGCTTGCGAGTTTAGATTTTTTCTTTCCCAAAATGCTTCTTGAACATTTGGTGCCCGCTCCTGTTGCAGATGGCAAAAACAGGAAGGTGTAACAAAGACAAAACTTGACACTGGTATTGGGTTGGGGGTGGGGGTCATGTGCTCCGCATCATGGTTTTGGTCTGTGGACACCTGCCTGTGCTTGGACCACAGAGGAGGAGCCAGCACTGGACTCCTTGTGTGGGAGGTGGCAATAAATGTGGCAGCATCTTGAGGGGTCAAGGGTGACATCTCGAATTCTGGTGTGGAAAACTGCAGTGGGGCGGAGGTGGAGGAATGGGTTTGTGGTGGTGGGCGGGGGGCGGTTCCGAATTTATTCTCTGGGCACCGTGGCGGGCATAGGGACAAGGAGAGGTGTAATACCTCCAGAAATAGAAGTGTGGCTGGGAACAGGGCGGGCACCCCTGTGCAGGGTGAAGGGTAGGAGAAGGCCCGGGGCAGAGCTTGCAGAGCCTGGTGTTGGGAAGCCGGGGTGGCTGGTGGAGAAGGAGCAGGCAGGGAGGCGGGAGGAGGCCCGGAGGGGGGTGTCGTAAAGGCCAGTGGTGGCGAGCACGTCTGCCGAGCCTGGGACTTGGGAGACCTAGGTGCTGGTCTCACTGTCATCCCTGAGGGCCTTGGGGAGAGCCCCTTCTTCTTGGACCTCAGTTTCCCCAGTGTAACCTGGGAATGTTGGGCTTGTTTCATGCCAGCATTCAAAGACTCTAAGGCCCCCTCCTTGAGTGGCACTGGACACTGAGTAGGTCGTTAGGGCCTTGGAGGAGGTGACCTTAGGCGAGTGAGGCCCAGAGAGGCTAGTGAGGGCGTGGGGAAGCCAGGGAGGCAGGGCCTGGCTTTTCAGGAAAAGGGGAAGACAGGGTCCAAGGAAGGACTAAAAACCTGAGTCCTTGTGTTTGCAGGACAAGTGGGGACTCTAGGGGCAGGGAGGCCTGTGGCTGGCAATAAATAAGAGGCAAGATGGGTCAAAGGGGTGGAATTCAGGGCACAGAGGAAGGAACGTCTGCTCTGTGAACTCGTGTGGGATTCCGTGCCCCTGCCACATTGTAAGTCTGTACTGGGATATTTGGACCCGGTGCGGTTGCGGTCTGCACGTGTGCCAGTGTGTGTGCCTCCTGTGAGCGTCTGCCTGCATGTGTGCCCTGCAGGGCTGGCAGTGAGCGTGGGCCCCGGGTCTGAGCTGCAGCCCGTGGCGGGGTGGTGCCTGGGCTCCTCATCCCCCAGGCCCCAGCCCCTCTTCCCACACCCCCAGGGGCGGCCCTTTAAGGATTCTCAACTCCTGGGCCTGGGCAGGGGGCAGACCCTGGGGTACCAGGTTTCCAGGCTCTGAAGTCGCTGCATGTGGTTAAAAAAAACTCTTCTCCTTCACTGCCTCCTTGCTGCCCCTTCCCAGAGAAAGAAGTTACGGTATTCAGACCTGGACTTTGAGGTAAGTGCTGTGTGTATGTGTGTACCGAGGGGGTGGGGATTGTCCCCGGAGGGTCCACTCCTAACATTAGCCCAAGCCCCATTGCAGAGCCTGATCCCCCGAGCCTGTGGTTTCTCTGGGACCTTCCCAGCATCCCCTCCCTGTCCAATCCTGTAGCTCTGGGGTGAAGGGAGAGCCAGGCCTTGTCCTAGAGGGGCCGGTGACAGGCAGGGATGTAGGGACCTGGAATGCTGAGTGCCCTGAGTGGGGGGCTGGCTCACGGCGCTGCCCCAGCGGGGAGCACCTCCTCTGATGCCCTCTGGCTCCCAGAAGGTGATGCACACCCGGAAACGACACTCGGAACTCTACCACGAGCTTAACCAGAAATTCCACACTTTCGACCGCTACCGCAGCCAGTCCACAGCCAAGGTGAGGGTTCCTCCCGTGACCGCTCTGCCTGCAGCTCAGGGTCCAGCCTGGTGCAGTGGCCCCTGGGGTCAGACCCTGACCCATGGCCCCCGTTACAGAGGGAGAAGCGGTGGAGTGTGTCCTCGGGTGGGGCGACTGAACGGAACCTGTCCGGCGTAAGTCCCCCTGGGCTGGGAGGGGAGTGAGGGGGGCTTTGAGGGACTCACTCCCTTCCTCTCCACACCCCCTGCCTTGGCAAACAGCTTGCATCACCAAGGGCCTACCCATGGCACAAGCAGCAGCTCTGGGGTTGTGGAGATGGGGCACATTGATGGGGGCCCACCAGGGTCTTGAGGAGGGTGGGAGACTCAGGAGACGTGGTCCCAGGAGTCAGGACCCCAACTCTAAAGCTAGGCAGATCTGGAGTTGAACCTGACTTTGGCAACTGATTGCTTAGTAACTTGGGGCATCACTGGCTCTCTCTGGGCTTCCTCAGTGTGTTCTTTTGTACGGTGGTGGGGAGGGGGGGCGGTGAAAAGATATCGTCCCATCTTCACGGGCCCTTCCTGCTCCCCCCACAGGAGAAGCCCAGTCCGGGGGAGCGTCCTAGCTTGTCCCAACAGCGACGGCATCAGAGTTGGAGCACCTTCAAGTCTATGACGCTGGGCTCACTGCCCCCCAAGCCCCGAGAACGGTTAGCCCTGCACCGGGCAACAGCCTGGGAACCCACAGAGCCACCGGATGGCGACTTCCAGACAGAAGTGTGAGTGCCACGCTGGACTGTCCACTGCGTATAAATATATATATCTCTCTATTTTCACACTCCACTTTGGAACTACCCAGGAGCCAGCGCCCCCTCCCCTCTCCCGAGGGCTGGGCAGGGAGGTGCAGTGGACTCAGCTGGGCCGGAAGAGCCAGACACAGCGTGGCCTGGGGGGCCAGGGACCTTTCCTGTTTCTGAGAGGCCCCTCAGCCCCTGGAGCCCTGTCTTTGCCCCAGCCTGTCTGTCCCTGTCCTGGGCTGGGGAGGGGGGAGGGGAACTTTGTTGGGAATAAACTTCACTCTGTGGATTTTGCTTCTGAGCTGTTTGCTTCTCCCAGGTGAAGGCCCAGCCCTGGGACCCCAACTTTGTTCATCTCCTTTGTTCCCCTCACTTGGCCTCATTAAATTGCGTGATGGGGTCAGGCCAGCCCTGGCTAGGGGTGGGGGGCACCTGGGCTCCAACCCTACCTTTGCCCTTGAATCCCTTGGGTGACCTTGGACATATCTCTTTCCTGACAGGAGCCTAAGGTGAACAGATTGGGAATGTGGGTGGGGGCGCCCATTGAGCTGGCCTTCCCCAGTGGCTGTGATGGTCATGGCCGCCTGTCACTAGGTGGGTGTGTCAGGCCTTGGCTGATGGGACCCGGGGTCACTGTGCCACCAGATGTTCAGCCTCTTCTAGCTGCTCTCTGTCAGCTCCATTCTTTTAGGTGAGCTTCCTTACCCCTTTCAGCCCACCAGGCTTCCAGCTCCCAGCTCTCATCACTCTACTTTGCCCCCAGAGGGAAAGAAACTTTCCCTTGAATTCCAATCAGAAACGCCCCAAGGAAGGGCTCTGATTGGTGCCAGGCAGGGGTGGGGCACTGTAATTGGCAGCCCCCTTGGGACTCTCAGGGGAGAAGTGGTTGTAGGTTCCCAGAAGTGGGTAATAGACTCACACGAACAAAGACCCCATCCCTGACCGTTTGGCAGCAGATCCTGCCCCACCTCCTGGGCTAGGACTTTATCTGAGCCACCACCTAGAACCTTCTGGGTACCTGTGTTCTTGTCCCCTTCCTTCCCAACCCTGGATCCACCGGCCACGGTTAGGATCTCCCTGGGGCTGAGCTGTGAACGGCGTTCCTCTCTCCAGTCGTTCCTCGCTTTGCATCTGGTCAGTGAAAGAAGTTCGGCACACACCCTGTTGGTCCTGCTCCAGAGGCAACCACAGCTGCAGCAGGGGCTGCTCTGGGCTTTGGGGCTCACCGCTTCGCGGCCGGGGTCAGAACTGTCCTGCATTGAGGCTGTGCCCCTCTCTGCCCCAGGGTCCCCATTCTCCCAGGCACTGACTTGCCATGTCACCTTGAACAGGTCGCCGGACCCTGTCTGACTCCGGTTTCTTATCCATAGGCCAGATAGCCCTTCCATTTGGGCTGATATCTAAAAACCTCTCATTTGTTTCCTGGAGTTTAACTTTTCACCACTTTACCTTACGGCCTCTAGCACCCAGTCTTTTGTCCACCTAGCCCAGGCGTGATCTTTACAAAGTGCAGATCTGGGCAGGCCACTGCCCCACTCAGAAGCCTTTCGAGGATCCTAGAATTAGCCTAGAATGCAAGACTTTCCCTTGCCCACCTCTCCTGGTCCATCTTTCACCTCCACACCTATGCACACGCCATTTCTTCTTTCCGGAACTCCCTCCTGCTGTGTCCACTGGCAAAGTCCCCTTCATCCTTCCAGATCAGCTCAAGTGACCCCGCTGTGAAGCCGTCCTGAACTCCCTGCCCCAGCAGCTAGCACTTGCTGGGCTCCCACACGCTTCCACTATCGCACTGCTCATGCAGAATCGCTGTCATCCATGTCGACCTGGTTTGGGTTCGTGCGCTCAGCCAAGGGCTCCACAGGAAGCAGGCATCAGCTGCTCTTCACTGAGTGAGCAGATGGAATGCGCAAAGCTCCCCAAATATTAGTTTCCTCATCTGCAAAATGGGGATAATGATAACTCTTACCCAACCTTTCTTACTGGGTATCTGGAGCATGACATGAGCCTATTCATGGGGAGCATTTTGCAGGTGATATCTACCCGTCCCCTAGTTGTTCCTTCCTGGGCCCGGGTACCCCAAGTGGGAAGCCAGTCCTGGGTGCTGTCCAGGGTGCTGAAAGAGACCCACCGCCCTCCCAAGAGATAAAGCCTGAGAGGCTCACCCAAGCTCAGCTGCAGCCTCCCTTGCCTTGCAGACTGCGGCAGGGTCGTGGGTGAGCAGACAACCCGACCTCCATACGACCAGACCCGAGGGAACGTCCAATAAAAAAAAATAATGCAAACTACGTCTGTAACATTTTCTAGTATTTTTAAAAAGCTAAAAAATAAAAACCCCAAAACCCGGGGAATTCATGTTAATAATTAATGCAATATATCAAAAAACATCAACACATAACAAAATCGCCAGTGAGATACTTGACATTCTTTTTTCGTACTGCACCTTTGAAATCTTGTGTGTGTTTTGCATGTACAGCACATCTCAGTTCGGTCTGGCCACTATGGCTAGTGGCTACCATACTAGACAGCACACTCCAGACAGAAAAAAGGCAATGACCTTGGGCAAAGTCAATGCCATGTCCTCTGCGAAAAGGAGGTACGAGTCCTACCTTGCATCGTTGTGTCATGGCGAGGGCTCAAGGAGGTGAGTAAGGGAAGGTCCCCAGCCCAGTGCCAACACATAGTAGGCCCTGTGTCCCTGGAATCTAGGGATTAGGATACACAGGTGGGAAGAGAGGAAGCTCCTGAGACCTGCGGGGTTACACCCCCTCCCCAACTCCTACAACCATCCCTAGAGCCTTTCTCCCCTCCTCCTCCTTGCAGCCCCAGACTCTGGGAGAAGGGGGTAGGTTGGGACTGGCACTTGAACAGACACATTAAAACTCATTTGGGTTTAATTTACTTCTGTTAGGCACCAATTAAAAGGAAATTAGGTGGCCTAGGTGGCCCAGTGGCCTGAGGGAAGAAGGGCCACCTCAGAAGGGCCATCATGGGATGCTGCCACCTCCGCTTCTCTGGACTCATTCTCCTTGAGGCTTTCTTTTGCCCAACATGGCTGCTGCTGCGGTCCACATTTGGGGCTTCCTAGGGTCATTCCCCAGTACCCCCATTATTTCCCTGGTGCCCTTACAAGCCTATCAATCCCAGGAAGACCCCTACCTTCTCAGGTCCTCAGGCATGCTAAGTGTGCAGGGTAGAGGAGACTCCAGCAAGGGACTTCAGACTCGTGCGATGTCAAGAAGAGCGTTGAGCAGGGAACAGGCATGATCTTATATATTAACAGGATTGCTCTGAGTGGATGGGAGATGGATTAGGGGAGTTACTGAAGAGTGAGGGTGGATGTGGAGAGACCAGTGAGGAGGCCATTCATATGAAGGAAACTAAATTGGTGGGGGGGTACCATGCAGGGAACATGGAATCTGTATGTATATAGTAGGTGTGGATGCTATGGGAAGGAGCCAAGGATGACTTGTGGGCTTGTGCCTTACACACCTGCATGGATGACCTTGCCATTGGATTTGGGGTGCAGGAAGAGGACCAGCTTTGGCCTGGGGCATGTTAACCTTGAGATGCCTTGGTGATAGTCAAGGAAAAATTTCAAGGGGGAAGTTGGTGATTAGACAGGACTGGAGCCCAGAAGGGCTGGGCTAGAATCACTGCATGGCAGGAAGCTGTATTGGAGTGGACATAGCGTGAATGGGAGGAAATGAAGATGGTGTAGACGGTTCTTGAAGTGGGGCTATGAAAAGATGGGGGAGAAGCTCAGGGCCCACTGTAGGCTTTGAAGGTGAATTAGCTAGAGAGCGTGATGGAATGTTTCCAGGAATGGAGAGGCCCTTACCCCCTCCCCAAGATCCTACGCAACGATAGGCCAAAAATAACCAGCCCTGCCATCCTGGGAGGCAGGGTCCTGAGAATTGGTAATAGAAATCATCACAGAAATTGATTCTGTTCATTTTTTGGGCTGCAGGCCAGCCACTGTTCCTGAAGAGGGCGAGGGGGGATGGGGTGGGCATTCAACAAAACTTCAGACCTTCTGGGAGGAGGGGACGCTGGACTCAATGTGGAGCAGCCAGGGTACAAGATGGAGATATAGGCAATGGCGCCCTGGGCTCTCTCTGCAGCCCTTGCCTTTACTTCCCCTGACCAGGCAGGAGCAGAGAGGTTCGCCCTCCCCCTGAGTCTCAGCTCTCCACTAGGCCTGCTCCAGGTTGGTACGTCCCCATCTCCTGCGGTGGCAAGGCACAGGCCCAGCCATCAATCCAGGCATCCCTAGAGTCAACCAAGAAAGTCAATATTTAATTTGGGCACCATGTTAATGCCATCGATTACTGACTCCCCCCACCCCTCCACTTCCTCAGGCTCATTTGTCACTTCCCACCCACTGGGGATGGGGGTGGTGCCTGAACTCAGTAGAGGCAGACCTCAGCCTGGGGTTGCCTTGGGGAAAGCGGCCTCCATGTGTGGGCGCTGCCCTGAGCTGCCCAGCCTTCTTTCTCCCTAAGTGCTGATCTGCTTCATTTGGGTTTCCTGAGCCCTGTCTCCAGGGAGGGAGGGGACAGGGAAGGGGGTGGCAGTGGTGTGTGGTGAGGTGGGGAGCAAAGGTCTACTTTCTTCCCAGGTGGGCTGAGTCTAATTCCCTGCAAGGTCCAGAAACAGCAGGTGTGGTTGGGGGCTGAACGATAGAAAGAAGGATAGAACCTGGGGAGTACGCCGCCACCATGGGAGACAGGTGAGAAGCCAAGGGCTGTGCTGGCCCAGGCTTTTGGAACCTCACCTGAGTGCCCAGTGCTGAGCCTGTGTGATGCTGTGCAACCCACATGGGGACCTTGAGGTGAAGGTCCACCTCTAGGTTCCAGAGAGTACTTAGGGGTGCACTGAGCTTAGAGGCTTAGAACCCAGCTGGGCCATGAGAGAGGCTGAGCTGGGGGCAAGGGGTGGCACGGGCAGTCCCATGTCAAGGCTGGACTGTGTCCAGCTCCACTTTTTGTTCTTGTCAGTTCTGTGGATCCAGATATGGGTGGGTAAGCTGGGACCCTTGGGATTTTTCCCTAGCCCCTTCGCCCTCAGGGAGGGAATGGCATCCGCTTTGGCGGCTCAAATAGCAACTGCATCTCCAACGTGCAGAGTGACCTTGGGCAAGTTAGGTAACCTCTCTGAGCCTTAGATTTCTCCTCAGAGAAGTCTCTTAGGACCTTGGTCACTTTGTACAGTTTTCCGAGTGTCAGGGATGGGCAGGGGTAACCCTTCTTGGCTCCAATCGATGTTCCCTGGAGTCCTCACACTGAGCAGCTGCCAAAAGTGGTGCGGCATTGAGGAGCTGCCAACAATACTGTGGGGTTGTCCCCTCTCAGTCCTGGCCACTGGGGCACCCTTGGTGCTCCTCGTTATCCCCAGCTCACGAGCCAAGGCCACGTCACCAAGGGGACAGTTGGGCCAGGCCTGCCTTGTACCACTGGGTGACTGACCCAATGGACAGACAGTCTAGCTTGGGGGCACCAGCATGGTGGCAGCAACATGTGTAAACCCACATAAGTGGAAAGAAATTCTGCTTTGGTGAACTTACCCAGGATTTTGCAATTGAAAACCCAAAAGAGGTTGTTTCATTTCAGATACATGTACATATGGGGCTTCGTGGATTAATATAATCTCTACTATGAATTGTCTGTGGCAAACATCAGACTCTTTTCAATGAGTAAGGCATCTAAATGTCTTAATGTGACCCAGATAACTCCTGTCCTGAGCTGCCCAAGAACTTCTCAGTGCCCCACCTGACCCCCTCTGAACCAGTCGGTCAAGCCTCGAACCAGAGGAGCCTAACTTTGTCATTCATTTATTCAGTAAACATTGCCCGATACAAGTTGTGCCAGGTTCTGAGCTGGACACTGACAAGGTAAAGATGAGGAAGACAGGGTCTCTAGGAAGGGTCTCAATGGGGAGAGAAGCGGGGGAAGGGATGAATTTTGCTTCCTCTGTCCAAAACCTCCCATTGCTCTAGAATAAAGTTAAGGCTCCACACTGTGGCCTAAGAGGTGGGGCCCGACCTGGTCCCCTGCCACAGTGCTGACTGTGTCTCCACCACTCTCCTCAGCGAGGGAGCTCTAGCCGTGTGGACTCCTTTCTGCTCCTCCCACACATTTCATGGTTTCTCCCACCCCAGGGGCTTTGCATGTGCTGTACCCGCCACTTAAAAGGCTCTTCCTGGTTATCTACTTTGCTGCGGGGCCTCATCTTTTTTTTTTTTTTTTTAAGATTTTAATGCTTATTTTTAGAGAGAGGGGAAAGGAGGGAGAAAGAAGGGAGAAACATCGATGTGTGAGAGAAGCATTTATCGGTTGCCACTTACACGTGGACCTGCAACCTAACCATGCGCCCCGACCAGGAATATACCTAACAGCCTTTCGCCTTGCAGAACGACGCTCAACCAACTGAGCCACGCCAGTCAGGGCTGGATCCTCATCTTTCGATTGAGGCTCTAATGCCCCCTCCTCAGAAGGACCTTCCTTTCATACCCCTTGCCCTTCCGAGGCATTTTTCACCATGTCACTCTAATCCTTTAGTACTGCTTCTCCCAATCTGAAATTATAGCACCTGTTTCCTCTTTATTGTCTGTCTCCCTCACTAGACTGTGAGCCTGAGGGCAGAATAGGGTTAGATTCACTGACATATATACTATTGCCTAGTACATGATAGGAACTTAAAAGGTACTGTTGAATGGATGATGAATGAATGTGGTGCTTATGGTTCCAAAGGGACATCAAGAGGGTGGGTATCCTTTAAGCAGGGCTACATTTCTGGCCTTCAGTGCCCTGCACTGGCCAACTGTGTCTGTGTCTAGTTCTGGCGAGTGGGTAGGGGGATGGTGCTGCGTGTGCAGGCCTGGGAAGGGGAGAGCCCCACAGGACTCCAACCTCAGGGCATGCATATTGCAGGAAGCTCACTCCTTGCATATTAACTTGCTGCTGGACTGACAGCTCCTGCTGCTGCTGTATTTTTCACTGTCAAGGCAAATGGCTGATCAGGAATGGGGGTTGGGAGGGCAGAGCATCTAAGTTCAGAAGGCCAAGTATATTTTTTGTGAGAGTATCATTTGCAGCCATGAAGGGAGGGACTTGCTTCCAGGCGGCCACGCGTGGGTGCTACATGTGCAGCTGCATATCTGAGTGTGCTCTGTCCTTAGCTGGCCCACAGTGCACACAGGTGACTTATGTTTTACATGCCATCACTTCTAAACCCAACTGAAGGTAGCAAGGGCCTTGGAGACCACTGAGTTTCACTCCCCTCATTGTGCAGAGAGAAAAACAGGCCCACGGAGGGGAGAGGTTGCTCGAGGTCACATCATGAATCCATGGAGGGTCAGGGCTAATGCTCAGAGGACAGTGAGCATTTACAGAGAACCAAATGTGTACCTATCGTTGTGCTGGGCACGGGGACTTGCCACAGTAGAGAAGCCCACAGTCCAGGAAAAGGGGCCTGGAGGAAGAGGGAGATGGACCTGGACCTGAGTAGGTGGGCAGTCTCTTCTGCCTTTAGGGGGAAGCTTCTTAAGGAAGGAAACACTTGTGCTGAGCTTTGAACACTGATTGAGAGCTCAGCAGGTAGAGAAAGGGGAAAGGGCACTGCAGGTGGAGGGTGCCACGTAAGCAAAGGCAGGAGACATGAAACAACCTGGCAAGCTTGGGGAATTGCAAATTGTGTGGTTTGGCTGCAGAGGACAATGCGGGGAGAATGGAAGGGCTGCAGATATGAGGCTGTAGGGGAGGCAGGTTCTGATCAGAGTGGGCCTGGTGGGCCATGATAGCGGTCTGGATTTTATTCTGAGGACTGCTGGGGAATCACTGAAGCTGACTTGGATCTTAGAATGACTTCTGTAGTTATCAAGGAAAAGTGAATTCAACAAACAAATTTTGAGCACTTACTATGTGCCAGGCACCGTGCTGGGTCCTGAGGATTCAGTTCTGAATGGGGCACACACGCCTCAGCCCTGCAGTGTGAATACAACTGACAGGTGTAGCAGCTAGGGAGCTTGGTACACAAACTCAGGAAACACCCCATTTCTCTATTTTCATTAAAGCAGCTCCAACCTGACTCACTCTAACTTCTTTCCGGGGAGTTCACAGGAAATTCAGTCTCAGCCTTCACTGGGGCTCCCTGAAGAGGCTTGTGCAAGGACCTGCCGTCCCACCTGGGCCTGAGCATGGAGGAGGTGCCTTGTTTTCCGTCTACGTTGGTTACACAGAGAGACCGCACTGTCCTAGTCCACATGGTCCCTAGAGGTTCAGCAACTCAGCCGCTCCTCTGCCACTTGGGGGCACTGAGGTTAGTACCCCAGTGCTTGAGCTCCAGCCTCCCACAGCTCCGGTCATGTGTCAGGGGAGGTGCTGCTGAGGTACCCACCGCTCACAGAACCCCTACTTTTAGCCCCTCTTCTGCCAGATGCTCTCTCTCCTTTCTCTGCCCACATAAGGTGCCCTCTTCTCCCCATCCCTTGGGAACACCTAGCACAGTCACTTCCAGGAGGTTAGCTTTTTCAAAAGTCAGGATGAGCCATCAGACTTCAAGCAGCTTTTGTGTTCAGCCGGCACAGTTCCCCGAGGCTGGGAAAATCAAAGGGCTTGGCTACCAGCTTGGGCCTGGGAGGAAAGCAAAACAATTAACATTTCAGTAAATTATCCTGCTACGGGAGTGGAAAGACTTGAGAGACCCAGGCAGTGATATTCTGAGAGAAGCAGAGAGGCACTGAGGTTTGTGGGAGCTCAGATGGGGGGTGGGTACCAAACTTATACCTGGGGTTCAAGAAGGGCCTCCCAAGGAGGGGAGTTTTTGCCAAACTGAGTCCTGAAGACAGCAAGGAAAAGTGTGTCAGGAAGAGGGAAGAGCAGGTGTCAAGGTCTCAAGATGAGAACCTACAGGGGTGACTGAGGAACCGACAGTTGCCCTGTGAGAATTGCTAGGACCGAAGGACGTGAGACTGGGTGGTGGAGCCTCCCAAGTCCGAAGCCAAGGTTTGGAGTTCACCTTGACTATGATAAGCCGTTGAAAGGTTTTAATCAAGAGATGACACAACCAGATTTCTGGTTTAGAAACACTAGTTGGCTAGCAGTTAAAAAACAAACAAACAAACAAAAAAACCAGATGGAGAGAGGGTAAAATTGGAGGAATGGGGGGGAACCATTGGCAGGAGGTCCAGGGGTCCAGGCCAAGGATGGTGGCTGCCTGGACTTGTGGTGGTGGGGATGACGGAGACAGAAGGCATTGTCCACAGGTAAATATGAGGAAGAAAGGACAGGACTTGCCGTTGGGGGTGGGGGGACATGAGGGGGCAGATCTTCAAATGACTATGTGGGTGAACCCTTGAGACGGAGCAGACTGAGCAGGGTGTGTGCATAGGTGCCAGTGGGACATCCGTTGGGAGAGAAAGGATTCGAGGTGCAGTGGGTCCCTGCCACCACCCCACCTCTGCATCCCGAGATTCCTAAACTTCCCACTAGGTGGAGGGCTGGTGCTGGGAGACCGGCTCCTCCTCCCATCCTCTCTGCCCCTCACCCCCAGTGGGATGGGCCTCCACTTGGGCCTCCACAACCCTGCGTCCCTGAATTCGCCAGGCGAGCCTTGCACTTGGGGCCATCAGCTGCCCCCACACCCCAGGACTGTGACCTTAGCCTCTAGGGCCCAGTAGTAGGGGCATCACCCCAGACACCTCTGCCCCAAGGGCCTCCGTGTGCCGCTCTGTGCCCGTCTATACAGGGCTGTCTCCGTGCTCGGGGATGCCTCGGCCACTGCGGCCTGGAAGACCTGGAAGACCGCCCGGCTCCCACAGATGCATCCTCAGCCTAGACGCCTCCCCGTCAACGGCTCCGTTGTTACCCCCTACCCCGCCCCCGCTCATACTCTCCGTCTCTCCTTCTCCCCAACCCCACGATGGGGGAGGAGGCTCCCTTTTCTCTCACTTCTGTCCCAGGCCCCAGAGGCAGGCCCAACCCCAGTTCCTTAGATGTCCAACATCAAGGCCTCCCTGGACCTTGGGATCAAGGTACAGAGTTGAACGGAGCTGGGCGGAGCCAGATAAGAGGCGGGGTGGAGTGAGGGAAGGCACTCCGGTCAAGGGTACGGCCCAGGGCGGGCCATGGGCGTGGCCAGCGGCGGGGTGGTGTCCGAATCCCCAGAACCTGGAAGCTTCCTCGGCTTTCCACCCCCAAGCCTGTTACGTTGCCCGGGAGGCCCGCCCTCTTTGGCCCCCAGTTCAGTAGCGGGACAGACCGACTGTCTGGCCCCACTTAACAGACGTCGTTTCCCGGGGGGGCCGCGCCCAGGGCCCTGGAACTGCAAGGCCTTAAGGAGAGGCAGGGAAAAGAGGTTAGGGACGCAGTCTCTGGGCCTGCACCTCAACCCTGCGATTCCCTACTCTCACCCCAAGTGCTCCCATTCTTTTCTAGATGGTCAGCTGCAGGAGCTGCTCAGGCGCCTGTCCCCACCACGAGGCCCCCCTTCCCTGTCCCTCGGTGCTCAGGCCTGGAGCCTGCTCTAAAAATAGACCGAGGCGTGGAACATGCCCACCCAGGCAGGGGTCTGGGAGGCCTGAGTCACCCTGCAGGGAGAGCATCTCGCCTTCTGTGGAGCCCGGGCCTCCTTGACGGCCAGGCTTCATTCTGTTGGCCCGACTCTGCGCTCTTGGCGGTGCCATGTCGCCAGGGAGCAGGCCAGGCCGTGGGGGCCCAGGCCGGTGAGCTGAGGAGCAGCAGCCACAGCCGCGAGGGATTAGGAGTTCCTGGCCCTGATTTATTTGGTTGTTTTTGTGCGCCTTGTGGCTGCTTACAGCAAACCCTCCCTCCACTCCGGTTCTGTGGCGGGACAGTCACGTCTATACCTGCCCTTCTATCCCGCCTAGGCCCAAGGGGTTGTTCTCTGGGCGGGGACCTGGGCTGCAGGAACAAAAAGTCCCCAGTGGGATCTTAGAAATTCTGCAGCTAACACCCCCACTCTACAGATGAGGAAACTGAATCCCAAAGAAAGGAAGAGGCCTATCGCCCAGCAGAGGTTCAAATCCCAGCTCTGCCTCTTAGCAAGCCACTCCTTAGGGCCTGTGGTCTTACTCTCAAGTGCCCAAGTCACAGATGACACCCATGTACCTACAAGATGGGAATAATGATAGATACTTAGGATTGCCCTGATGGTTAAAATTATTTTTTAAAAAACAGCACAGGCCTATTGGGAGTTACAGTACACCTGGGTTCAATCCTAGCTCAGCAATTTAATCGCTATCAAACCTGGGGAGTGGAAGGGGCTCAAGAGCCCCCAGGTTCAGTTTTCCCTTGTTGCCAAAGGGAACGAGAGCCCCCTCAAGGCAAATAGTGCATCAAGGCAGACCCTGGCCTTGAACCCAAGTCCCCAGTCCCGAGCTCTTTCCTCCTGCCTTCAACCACCTGTCCTCTTTTGCCCAAGCACCGGTGTCAGACCTTTTCTGAATGGTCAAGGCCGACAGTACTCCAGCTGGTTTTATTTCTTTACATATTATTTGCTACTTAGGTCACTTTGTGGGGGGTGGGAAGCCCTGTCTTATATATATCAGAAATGGCATTGACCTCTCAAAGCTACCTGAAATCAGCAATGTAAGTAATAAAGTGGGGGGGAGAAGACTCAGAGATGAATGTGGGTGTGAGGTGAAAAGCAACAGTCCATGGTGAATTACCCCCCCACCATCAAAAATAATAATGTTAATAATGAACACTTTTGAGTGTCTACTATGAGCTGGGCTTAGTTTCACATTATCTCATTTACTCCTCCCCCGAATCCCATGTGGTTAGGTGTTACTATCACCCCATTTTACAGATACGGAAACTCGGGGGTCAGAAAAGTAAAGGAATTTGCCTAAGAGAACAAAGCCAGGAAGCAGGAAAGCCAGGATCAAACACTCTCAGATCTTTGGTTTTATTTCTGCCTTGATGAAAAAGTTGAGTTTTCACCCTGAACTTTGTCTTTCAGGCTCCCTTTCCAGCTAGGTTGTCAGGCCTCCCCAGCCCAGCCTGTGGCATTACTGGGAGGAGCTGGACCTGGGTGGCCACCAAAGCTGAGATTCCAGGACTCGAAGAAGTTACGAGTCCAACTGTCTCAGTTTCTTACATGCAAGCGAAGAATCTGGGTGTCCCTGAATGCTCCCCTCCTCACCACACCTCACCAGGACACTCCTTGGTTTGTCTTCCATGAAGGGAAGTTTGTCCTTGAGAAAAGCTGAACTCCATCTTTCATTCACCCACCAAATATTTATAAAGTGCCTAGTCCCTGTCATAGGCTCCGGGGATAAAATGGTAGCAAAAGCAGTTCTTTCCATGGCGTGCAGTCCAGCAGGACACAAAGACGCTCAAGTAAACCAGTGGCTGATAATTGATTATACCCCTCCCTTTTCCAAGCTTTCGTTCAGATTTACCCCTTCTGGGAAACCGTTCCCAACTGCCTTTCTCACCCCCTAGTGGTAAGAAAGGTTAAGACAGTCTCAAAGCTAAAGGCTGGGGTAGAGGGCAGGTGGCAGGTGGGGAGGGAAGCCTGCCAACACCTTGTGTGTGTTGTGGCGGAGAGGTTACACTTTCTCATCGTTTGTATGGAGTAGCTGGCATCTACTGAGTTCCAGGAACTGTGCTCAGCACTTTATAAGCACATCTCAAGTAACCCTCACCGCATCCTTGCGAGCTGTGGACAGTTCCATTTTACCAACGGGGGAAATGAAACCCACTCCGGGAGGCGAAGGGATCTGCCAAAAGCCACACAACCAGCAAGCGGTGGAAGTGGGGTTTGAAGCCACTTGTTCTGGGGCTGAGGCCCCCACCCTTAGCCACTACGCTGAGTTTTTGTTTGATTTTTAGGTGAAGAAACTAAGACCCAGAGAGGCCTAGGGGTTGGCTAAAGGTCCTACAGCACATCAGGACTGACTTAAGTTGTTGGTAGCCAAAGAGATGTATGGGAGCCCCCCAGCCTCCACTTCCCACCCGGCAGCCCCCAAAAGGATCATTGGGGATGAGGCAGGGCCTTGAGGAAGGCCGGGGGTGTCCTCAGTGCGACCTATGCCCTGCCCTCACCCTGCTCTGCAGGCCCTGTGCTGTGCGGTAGAGGCCTCATGGGATGGCTTGGCGGACGTGGACTACACCCATCTCTCCGTCCTATGCCTGTCATCTCTGTACCCTGCTCTGTGCAGGCCTGGGGAGGTGGCCAGTAGTCAGGGGAAGGGGCAGTTTCAGTCCTACGTCCTCTGGGAGCTTTCAGTCTGCCTGGGGAGAGGGGGAGTTGCCTGTGTTGGGGATCTTTATGCAGGTGAGCATTTAGAGTGTTTACTAGGTGCTAGCTCCATGAGAGGGTCTTTCCCTTTATCATTATCTCCTTCAGTCCTGTCAGCAGACTCTAAGTGATAGATGTTGCTGTCATTTCTGCTTTTCGGAGGAAAAGGTTAAGCAGTACCTTAAAGTTATCAAGCCAGCAAGAGCTGGAGGCAGGATTTGAACCCAGGTACTGGTGATCTAATACCACATTCTACTGCAGGGGCTCTCAGCTGTGGGCCTGGGGCCATCAGCATCAGCATTGCTCAGGCACTTGTTCCAAAAGCAAACCGCTAAATCAGAAACTCTAGGGTGAGGCCCAGCAATCTGTGTTTAAGACCCTCCGAGCTCAAGAACTTAGTCTCTACTGTTTTATAGCACTTGGGGGGCTACGGGGTGACTTGTTTAAGATCATGGGCCCTTGGGTCAGGCAGAGCTGAGTTCAAATCTCTGTTCCACTGCCCCCGCCCCAACCCTATGACCTTGAGACTAAAATCCTGAATCTTTGCCTTTCTAGCCTGTGAAGTGGGGGGTGATAACAGAACCTGCCTCCTAGAATTATTGCTGGGTTAGGTGAGAGAGTAGATCCTGTTTGACAGACGAAAAAAATAAAGGCTCAGAGAGGGAAAAGGGCTTGCCCAGACCTCTTCTATGTGGGCTCTTTCCCTGGGAGGACTCTGCCCTGTGGGTCTGTCCCCAGATGACCAGTTCAAACCCAGCTCCATCCCTGCTAGCTGTGTGACCTCAGGTCGATGACTCACCTTCTCTCTGCTCACCTCCTCACGCTTAGAACGGGGATCCAAAGAGTGACTGGACCGCCTACGGTCACTGTGAGACTAAAACGCGCCTGTCTGCGTGTGGTGCCAGCCAGCCCTTTAGAAGGGCTGGATAGATGTTAGGGACTGTTCTCAGAGGCAGAGCCAGGATCAGACTCTGGTGTCCTCTGATGGCCCCCACCCCTGGACAGAGTATGATTAGGAGTTTAAAGGACGTGAGAGAGTGTGGGAGTTCTGAGGAGCAGAATCTTCCCTTTTGGGTACAGCAGGGTTTCTCCACCTTGGCACTGTTGACATTTTGGGTCAGGTAATTGTGTATTGTGGGGACTCTCTTGTGCAGTGCCAGATAATTAGCAGTATCCCTGGTCTCTGCCCTCTAGAGGCCAGGAGCCCCCTCCCCGAAGTTGTGACAACTAAAAATGTCTCCAGACATTGCCAAATGCCCCCTGGGGAGCAAAACTGTGCCAGTGGAGAACTACTGAGGTAATCAGGCAAAGTGCTTTTAGGGGCATTAACACACAAGGAGGATTAACATGGGATCCTACAGTTCACCTCCTGTTCCAGTGGGGAGGCTGGGCCCAGGGTCATTCAGTGGGTGGAGGTAGGACTGGAATCTAGGGCTCTTATGCCTGTCACCTCTCCAAGGGTCTCTCAGAACAGATGGGCAGAGCCAGGGGACGACCAAGCTGATGCCCAGGACGCACAGTGTTCTCCCTTCTTCCTCCAGCGTCCACCTGTCTGGCCATTGACACATCCACAGCAGTGCCCACCAGAGCCCGGGCTTACCTCTCCAGGAGCACCATGGTGAGCAAGCCAAGCAGGTGTCTGGTACCACGAGCTACCGAAGTAAGACACCTTGATTGGGCATCTAAAAATGTTGCCGCGGCCGAAGTAGCCAGGGCCAAGGGTGTAGAGTTCATCGTGGCCCTACAGGGGAGGTGGGCTTCAGTGGAGTGGCATACCAACTTGCCCGCTGAGACCATAAAGCTGCCATCAGAGGTGAATGATGGGTCTCTCTGACACAGGGAGGCAGACAGCCATGAGACATGGTGGCAGGGCATGATTTAGGGCCAGGAGAGGGAGGGAGGGAGAATGAGAGACAGAGTCAGAGAGTCAGAGATACAGAGCCAGAAACAGAGACACGAGACACAAGCAGACAGAGACAGAGACAGGGTGGAGAGAAGCAAAGAACAGAGAAGGCCTGAGATAAGCAGAGACAGGAGGCAGGGACATAAAGACACAGGAAGTGTGAGCAAAAGACAAAGGCTAGAGACACAGAGAGAGAGAGAGAGAGAGAGAGAGAGAGAGAGAGAGAGACACAAAGTTAGAGACTCAAATCCAAAAATGGGGAAACAGGAGTTAGAAACGGAGACCAAGGCAAGAGAGTGCTGGAGAAGAGCCGGAGGAGTCACAGAGAAGGGGGAAGAGAGCCGGAGGACTGGAGATCTGACACGGACGCAGAGGACAGAAGACAGGGATGGTGAGAGGGACATTGGTGTCAGAAGAAGACAGGCCAAAAAGACACCCAAAGAAACTGAAGGAGGTGGAGAGACACCTTGATCCTCTGGTCTGGGTTTCTTCTCTGTGACCCAGAAGCTGTGTGTATCTGTGCATCTCTGCACACATGTATGCTCACGTTTGTGCTTGCATGTCACACTTCCTGTGGGTGCACGCCTGTGTCAGAGCTCAGACAGTGGACAGTGCTCGTGTATGTCAGTTCGCTCATTCCCCAGTGGGTGCCTGTGGGGTGCCGGGCTCAGCTGCAGGGCAGTGAGTACCAGTGGGTCCTCTTGCTTACTAGTAGAGGACAATACACAAAACACATACCAGAGCAAGGCAGAGATTTACAACAGAGTCATACGATAGGAAGCGACTTGGGGGTCCTCTCGATCTGGTGGTTAGGGAAGGCCACTCTGGGGAGGTGACATATGAGGTGAAACCTGTCAAAAAGCCAGCCTAGCAAGGGTCAGGGACAAATCCTTCCAGGAGGAGGGAAGAGTTGCTACAAAAGCCTTGTAGGGATAACCAGCTTGGCAAAGTCAGACCTGAGAAAGAAGCTGGTGGGGCCCCAACTTCTGGGTGAGGTGCTGAACAGGAAGGCAGAGGCCAGGTCAGGAAGGACTTGGGAAGGCCAAGGGCAATATTTTGGCTTGTATGGTGGCTGAAATGAACCTGGAAATTGAAGCAGGGGAGTGAAATCAACAGCTGCAGGTTTGGAAAGGTCTCACTGGCTGCTGGGTGGGAAGCGGAGGTGGGGGGGCGCCTGCGCAACCGGGGGCAAAAGAGAGTGGTGCCTTTGGTGAGGGTGGGAAGAAGTGGGTGGATGCGGGCTGTGTTTTGGGATAGAACTGATAGAATAGTAGGGGTGGTAGAGGAAAGGAAGGAGCCAATGATGACTAGGTTTTCAGACTGAACATCCAAATGAATTATTACCAGAATGAGGTAGACAGGGAGAAAGAGATCTGTGGGGAAATAATCAAGAGGCCTGTTTTGAATGCGTAATAGGCCCATGCGTTTGTGTGTGTGCACATATGTTAGGGCCCAGGTGTGTACGTGTGCATGCGGGGCTTCAGATCAACTCTGCCTGGCTGCGTGGGGGCTCCTGGGCCTGCTCTGGGACCAGGCCCTGTCTTGGCTCTTCACTTTCCTCCAGCCCCAGGGGCTGCCGATGCCAGATAGGGATTCCCCAATGTCCAGCTGGGGCGGAATGGTGGGTTGGCCTTTGGGCACTGCCGACATCTGGGCATACTACCCCAGGCTCAGGAGGCCTTGGTAGCCCCACCCGGCAGCGGCAGGCAGGCTCCAGGGCAGCTGTTGGTGATTAGCAGTGTTGATTACCTCGTGGCAATGCATCTAGGGTGAGGGCGATGAGTCCAGCCCCAGGGGATACCCCGCTTGCTGGCGTGCAGGACTTTCTGGGGCTGAATGAATGCAATGTGTCAGCCTCACTGCAGGCATACGTGTGTGTACATATGCGCATGTGTGAGTGGGGGTTTCTGTGAGAGCCACCTGTGTCTGTATGGCTACCTGTGTATGTGCTGTAGGTCTGCAGATTTCTCTGTTTGCTTATATGAGTCATTATGCCCGTGGGCTCATGTGTGTGTTTCTGCCTGTATTTTGTGCTCACTCATGTCTGTGTGTGCTTGCATGTGTGCACGCATTCTGAGAATTATGCACCCGAGTTTGAGTTTGTGCCTCTGTGTGTCTGTTTATGTGGAGGAGTATCATGTATGTACATGTGTCTGTGTGAACATAAGTGCCTCCATATATATGTGGAGCCTACACACATGTGTCATGAGAGAGCATATCTGACTACACACTTCTGGATGCATGTACCTACATGTCAGAGGGAGGAAGGGGCATGGGCACATTTCTAGACTGTGTCTAGGAGAGCATATCCAGGTTTAGCATGCGCCCCAGGCTTGGCCATTTTGGTAAGCACCTTGGGGTGCTGTGGGAAGGTCTCTGGACTTCCCCTTCTCAGGCCCCTCCAGCTCTGGGTCCAGACGCCCTGTCTTGCTGGGGAGAGTCTGGAATATGATTGGGGGAAGGGTAGGAGTTGCCCAGGATGGCACAGTGGTTAAGAACTTATGCTGTGAGCCCAGGCTAGCTGGTCATGGGTCCCTACCCAACTACCCATGTGATCACACTAACCATGTGATTCTGGGCGAGTTGTATTTTTCCTGTGCTATAGGTCTCCCCATCTGTAAAATGGGGATAAGAACCGAATTCTCCCTGCGGGGGTGGTTGTGAGGATTAAAGGAGCCTGGCCTAGCTGTGTTGCCCATTATTTCCCAAGTGCCCACCACCGGGGCAGCTCCCTATGGCCAGGCTGGGCCTGTGCCTGCCCACCGCTCCGGCCAGAGCACACGGAGAAAGCTCCACCCCCTCCACTTCCCACATGCTGAGCTCAGCGATTCCCAGGCCCCACCACTGTCGTAGCCACATCTGGGCCGGCTCCATGCAGGGACCACAACGGGGGCGCCTCTGTGGCCGTGGTTGGGGTTTCCGCTGACTCAGCACCTCTGGCCCTGGAGGCGGGTTAGACGGGGCCATATGGCCAGGGCTCCACCATGCTGCTTCTACAGGAAGCACCCCTAAACCAGAGCACCTCAATTGCTGCCTCTCACCTCCACACCCATCCCTACCACTCATGGGCCTCTTGAGCCTACTTCTTTGTAGCTCCTCAGCCTTTCTGCCCCCAAATTTGCCGCCTCCAGGGGGAGACCTTTGGAAGGGTCGCCTTGATCTTTCCCCTCCCTCTGGACAGACTGGACACATTACCTGCTCTTCTCTCCTCAGAGGTCCAATCTCTCATCCAATTTCAATTCCTCCTGCTTTCTTGGATCCTGAATATAAAGCAACGCCTCTCCATTGCTGGGTATACACTTGAATCTCAGCATCTCCCCTCACCTCCGCCCCCACCTCCTGCCGGGTTTGCAATAATAATGATTATAACAGTGAATATTTATGGAGCTCCTCTTTGGTGCCAGACCCCGTAGTAAGCATTTTTACAGACTTTAACTCGTGTCCTGCTCACAACAACCCTGTATGGTATATAGGTCATTATTCTATGTTCCAGATGAGGACATTGAGTCCAAGTTAAACAGAGGATTTGAAGCCACAGAGCAGAGGACAGGGATTGGAGCCCTTCTAACCTCCTGGAATAAGGAAGAATAACGGAAAGAGGCCAGAGCAGAAAGGGTTAATTTAAACCTCCCCTTTCTCTGGGGGCGGTACCCTCTCCCCAATTCAGACAAACCTAGAAACACTAACTGGAAATGTTAGACTGAGAAACAGAAAAAAGCTGACCAAGAAGGCCTGGGCAACAGCCACGTCACGGGTGCCATAGAACTGGGGAGGAGGGTCTCCACCCCATACCCCAGCCATCTGGAGGCCCAGCCTGAGAAGGGGAAGGGGGTGGCACAGGGGAGGCCCTTCCAGCTCCAGGCCTGGCCCTTAAAGGGCCGGCCTCCCCGCCCACCGCCTGCCCCCAGAGCCCCCTTGCAGGGCAGTTCTGGGCACGCAGGGTCCCGCCTTGCTGGCTGGCTGACTGGCTCACCTGGCGGGAACTGGGAGGGCGGGCCTGGGAGGACAGCCAGGCCAGGAACGGGGCTGTGCATCCGTCCGCCGCTGCCTGTGCTGATGCCGAGCCCCCTCCTGGCCCTCCCGCCCTCCTCCTGCCTGGCGGGCGGGTCCAGCTGTGTTCCATTAGCGGCCCTGGCTAGTCCCCAGCCCCCTGGAACCTCCCCCTCTTCCCCCACCCGGAGTGGCCGGTAGTCCGGGCGGCAGGCTTGCGCGCCTCGCCAGGCAGCATTCAGCCCCGAAAGCTTAGGACCTGGGAAGCTGGGGACCTGGGGACAGCCAGAAGTGATCCAAGATTTCCCTGTGGGCCCGAGGAACCCAGGTCCTGCTTCCCCTGGCTGGCTGCACTGAGCTGCCTGGATCACTGAGTGAGGTAGGGGGATCTCCAGCCACGGTAAGTGCGGGGTGGAGTGGGCTGCCTCCAGGCTCCGGGCTGAAGGTCCCTTCTGCCCCTGACTTGCTGTGTGACCTGGGGTAAGTGGCTATCCCTCTCTGGATCTCAATCGCCTTCTCTACCGGGGAATGAGCTCTAAACTCCATCCCAGTCCTGACTCTCCCTGCCCTGAAATCTGTACCTTTGTATTGGGGTGGGATCATCTCCTTGGAAGCTTCTGCCTTCTATCCTTGTAGTCCCTGCTCTGGCTGGGGCCCGGGGAGTGGAGGCCAGAGATCAGAAGCAGGAAGGGGATACAAGCACATCGATGTTCACGCCTCCACACATATTCACGTGTCTCGAGCAGTTGGCAGTCTCGAGCACTGACTGGCAGGAGGGAGAGGCCAGGATAAGGTTTAAGAGATGGATGCGCACACTACTAGACTGGGGGTGATGAATAAGTTGAGGAACAGTTCTGCCCCAAGAAGAAGGGGATTAGAGTCCTATCTCCAAAATATTGAGGTGGAGGGTTCCTTTCTGTTCTCATTCTCTATCCAGGGCTGAGGGAGGAGAAGTAGATTCCATTACAACTGGAAGGAATGAGGTCAGACTTGCATAAGAACTTCCCAACAGGAAGACCATTCATAGGCTAGCTGTGTGCACGTGTGTATGTGCAAGCTGTTGGGTCTGGGTATATTGTGACCACGGATCTCTGTGAGCATGCCTGTGTGCAGGTAGGCTTGAATGCATACACTGGCATATATGTGTCTGTGTGCATATGTGCCTGTATATAACTGTGTGTGTCATGCTGACACATGCGTGACTCTGTGTATGTGCGTGCGAGCTGCCTGTCTCGGGGGAGGCTGGATGATGTATGGCTCTGCTGGCTGCTTGCTGAGTCTGCATTGATTTATCTGGGTCCGTCCATCCAGGGTTTAATAAAACTAAAAGATGAGCATCCATCAGCACTGGAGGTTGGCAACGAGGCCCTGAGCCCTGGTGACCTGCTGTCCCCCCAACTGTACCTGTGGGGGGAGCTTCCTTGGTGCACATACGACCCTGTGATGCCTGCCTGGAAATTCAGCCCAGTTGTCAGCCCCTGATCTTGTGGGTGCCTAGCAGGGCCTCCTGCCTGAGCTGGGCGCAGCCAGTGAGGTGCCAGGCTAGTAGATATAAATACAGCACACGGGTTGATAAAGTATTGATAGATAGCCTCTGCCTCAAGCCCCCTCACTGTCCCAGTCGACCTGGCCTTCTAGGACCCTCTAGCTCTCTCCTCAATCCAGCACTGTTCCACTGGCACAGCCAGCTGCCGCTTGGACTCTCGGTGCCCCAGCCAGCATTCTGCTCTGGCTGGTTGGTGTCCACGCCGTACTGGCGGTTAAATATTTTTGAATGTCACCCTGGCTCTAATCATAGCCCAAAGCCTGTGGCTGGGCCTCTAAGAGGGACTGACGCCTGACCAGACCCCCTGCCACCCCAGTGCCAGTGCTGGGGCCCCATGGGCTGCTGCTCTTTGTCCACATGCAGAATTGTGCTGTGGGGGCCCAGGAATCCACCTTCTTGGTTTCTGTGATTTTCAGGTGCTGCGGCTGTGGCCGACTTCTCTGAACCAGGATGTGGGTGTCTTGGGCTCCAGGCCTGTGGCTGCTTGGTCTCTGGGCCACCTGCAGTCATGCGGCAAGGACAGGTGAGATGAGACATGAAAACCAGGGTGCCACAGGCCTGTGACGGGCTCCCTGAGGTGCCAGGTCCTATGCGCCTATGTGCCTGGGCCATGTGGGCATTTATAGGAGAGATTGGGAGCTGGGCTCAGGGTGGCCTGAGGTGTTTGTGAGCCTGCGGGAAGTGAGTCAGTGTGTATGTATGTTTCTGTCTACATATGTGTGTGTCCCTGGGCCTCTCCCTGCATCTGTACATTTCCCTGTGTCTGTATGTGAGACAACAACTCCCTCTCTAATACATAAACCCATCCCCTACACGGAGTGCTGATAGGGTGAGGGGGGTAGGGAGGAGCAGGCAATTAGCGATCCCTACAAAAAGAAACTGCATCCTGAAAGAGGCCCAGGCCCCTCCAATCCTTTTCAAGGTGGAGAATCAATCCTCCAGCCAACGTGTTCTTCCTCCACCACGGCTGGCCCTGGATCTCAGATAAAGGGCCCGCCTTGAGGCCCAGACACTGGATGAGACAGAGGGTGTAGCTTTCCAAGGCCCAAAGCCAGAGGAAGTTGACCGGGCAACTTGCCCTGCCCTGCTGGGTGCCCTCTGAGCTAGATAGCTTAGCCTCCTAGCTGAGTAGAAATAGAACTAGACCCCAAACCCAACTGAAGGAGGCAGAAACACCAGCGTGCTGATGACGGAGGGGTATGCACCTGGGTGCATGTGACTGCCTGTGAGCGGTGTGTACATATGTGTTTCTGCATGTGTACTCATGTGCCTTGCTCTCCTTTCCCTCACCGGGTTCCCTGGGGGATGGGGTAGAGAATTTCAACATCTTTAAGGAATCTGGGCCCAGTGCCATAGGGTGAGTCACCCATTGCTGCTGCTGCTGCAGTGATAATCTTTCTGGGCAGACCTGGGAGAGGGAGACTCCTGTGGAGTCACCGGGCCTAGGGATCCAGGACGCCTTCTTCCAGCCAGGCAGCCAGGGAGTCCAAAGCCCGGCTTCTAGGAGCCGTATTCACTGCCTTGTCCAGGCTACTACATCTGCGCTGACGGGAAGGCCTTCGTGATTCTAACCTCCATCTCTCCTGTTGTAACACCTCTCCCAACACTTCTGCTCCATCAGGCCTAGGGAAGAGGCAGGCCCATGGTGCCCACCTGTCCCCTCAGGGTTTTAGAGACCTGAATTAAGCTATCCTCTTCTCCAGGAACCTTTACCCCCTTAATAGACCTTGTCTGGAGCCCCAAGGACATGGTGGTTCCCTTGAGCTTGTGGTCCACTTAGGCCCTCTGTCTCTTCACTGCTTTATTAGGTGGTGGTCCAGGTGAAAAGTCAGTCTGTTTACTCAGACCTGTGTCTGGCCTGCTTTTCTGCTTTGGAGGCAAGAAGTAGAACCCAACCCATTACTGAGAACATGTGTACCAGCTACACGTGGTGTCCCCGGTGGCATTAGCATCCACAACTCACACATGCTCAGAGACACATGAGCTTGTAACACAAGTGGGCATGAACCTGACATTTCCTTCCCCTGAAATGCTCTGCCCCCAACTTGGGTGCATGTCATGGAGGGAGTACATGCATATACACATCTCCCTACTGAGTTTTAGGGTTTCCCAGAATTTCTTTCATTCTCTCTCTTGCTGGCCTGGCCCCTGAGGTGCTATCTTGAGAGATTTGGGTCCTAGGTGTTCTTACCCTAATCTACTGTGAACTCACTCAGTAGCCTTGGGCTAGGCCTCAGTCTCTGGGCCTGCCTTCCCATGTGTCCTCCTGGACACTGGAGGGTCCTCCTGGCTCCCAGGGTGGCCAGGGTCAGAAGGCGAGAGGTGATTGCTGGTCCTAGGCTCGGCCTGGCTAAAGGTCCAAAGTGGGGACTATAAACTCCTTCCTGGATCCCCAAGAGCCCAGCTATACAGCTGCCTCAACCTGAGCCCAAGTGCCCTGCTGCCAATGTTTCTTCCAGGTGAGCAGTGTCCGCCTTCGCAGCAAGAAGGACTCAAGTTGGAACACAGAAGTGACTTATCAACCAACGTGACTGGTGAGTGCTCATCTCATCCCGCTGTCCCCTCTCGACTTTTTCCTGGAGTGGCCTGTACCCCTCCTCATCTGCCCAGCTGAGCTCTTCACCTGGTGTCTCCCCCGAAGGCTTCAACCTCATCCGCCGACTCAGCCTCATGAAGACCTCTGCCATCAAGAAGATCCGCAACCCCAATGGGCCTCTCATCCTGCGACTGGGGGGGGCCCCGCTCACCCAGCCCACACGGTAAAGACCCCAAAGTGACCGCTGGGAGTCAATACTGACCTCAGCCACACTCACCAGCAACTCTGGATGTTAAGGTGCTAAACCTACCAGCACCTATGGGTCATTTTACCCCACCCCCTGGTCTCCACTCCTGGGCCTTGCAAGGCGGGCAGAGAGGAGGCACCCGGCAGGCCCACACTCTTTCGCTTGCCTGTCTCTGGCTAACAGTGGTTGTGGACAGGCCTGCATCCTGTGGATATCATGAGGACCCCAGGACGGGGGTGGGAACCCAGCGAGAGTCTGTGTGTGTGTGTGTGCCTGCACGTGTGCCCTTGTGCATGAAACCCAAACTCTCACACATCCCTGGATGTTCCGGCCCCTGCTTACCTCTCCAGCCCCATCTCCCAAAATGTTTCTCTTCCTTTCTCGCTTCTCAAGTCCTACCGAACCCTTTTCATCTTTTTTCAGTGTCTCTTCTCCTATCTGCCCTACCCCCAGCCCCACACCTAGTTTTTCTCCCCAGGACATCCTGAATTCCTTGGAAGCACTTGCCACTATTGTTATGCGATGGTGAAATATTATTCTGGGGATTCTTGGTTTATGGTCTGCTCCCCACAACCCCCTCCCTGTCAGACTCGAAGGCTCCAGGACAGCAGGCACCTTCTCTGTGTTCCCTCTATTGCCATCCCCAGCAGCCAGACCCACACCTGGCACACAGTAGGCTCTCAAGAAATGTCTGTAGAATGAATGGCTGTGTTTAGGTGCGTGTTGGTTTGGAGGTGTGGGCCTGCACTTACCTTGTGTAGGTTCAACAGTCCTGAGGCCCCAGGGTGGCGGCTGTAAGGGGTCTCTTCCCCAGCCTCAGGGCCCCTTCCCTGTTCTATCCACAGACGAGTATTCCCTCGGGGCCTCCCTGATGAGTTTGCCCTGGTGTTGACCGTATTGCTGAAGAAACACACCCGCCAGAACACGTGGTATTTGTTTCAAGTGACTGATGGAGATGGGTACCCACAAGTGAGCTCCCCTCCTTCCCCTGTTGTTCTTGGGGCTGATAGCAATAGTGGCCCAGCCCAGCTTCTGCCCCAGCTTGGGATTTTGGGGGCCTCTCTGCTCCCACCCAATGCCCACCCACAAGGCTGCACCCCCACCCCCACCCCTCCCGCCACCGCCAGCACCGGTCTCATTCTGTAAGGTTGTACCACTCTGTGACCCCAGGTGGTGTTCCTTCCTTTGCGGGCCTCAGTTTCCCTTCCTGTGAAATGAGCTTGAGGGCCCTTAACTTTGCCCTGCTGTGGCCCTGGGGCTCTGATTCTCTGTCCTGCAACTTTCCCAATTCCACACAGATTTCTCTGGAAGTCAACAGCCAAGAGCAGAGCCTGGAACTCCGGGCCCGGGGCTACGATGGCGACTTTGTGTCCGGTATCTTCTCGGTGCCCCAGCTCTTCGACCTGCGTTGGCACAAGCTGCTGCTGAGCGTGGCAGAACGTGTGGCCTCTGTGCATGTGGACTGCACCTCAGCCTCCTCCCAGCCTCTGGGGCCCCGGAGACCCATTCGGCCTGTGGGGCATGTCTTTCTGGGCTTGGACGCTGAGCAAGCCAAGCCCGTCTCGGTGAGGGCTGGGCCGGGCTCTGACCTCTCTTCCCACCTTCTGGGAGCCTGACTGAACTCCCTGGAGTCTGTTTCTGACTAGGTCCTTCCCTCGCTCAGAATCTCCTCATGGTCCCCCATTGCCCTCCAGACGCAGCCTAAGCGTACTAACCTGGCCTTCAAGGCCTCCACGACCTGATCCCTGTAAACGTCTGCGGCATCGTCTTCCTTCCCCTCTCCCCATGCAGCTCTGCTTGGGGCAATTCTGTGCTAGTCGTCCACCTCACCTAGTGCTTTCGTACCTCCGTGCCTTTGCCTATGCTGCGACCTTCACCTGGGATGCTTTTCCTTGCATACCTGTCTGTTGACTATCTACAGGTCTTTCAAGGCTGACTGGAATGGAGCCTCCTCCTTCCCTGTTTCTCTGGGCTGAAGTAAACATTTCTCCCTCCTGTCCTTTCTGCATGTTTAGTTTGTTTTCCTTTTGGCGACAGCTACATTCCTGATGGTCTTTCAGGACAGACTGGAATCTCCTAGGGTAGAGCCATCTCTGTGTCTTGCTGGGGGCCAGGACACAGAGCTATTCGTTACAATGAAGTAACAATGACTTGTTTGTCCCCTGCAGTTTGACCTTCAGCAGGCACACATCTACTGTGACCCAGAACTCGTGCTCGAGGAGGGCTGCTGTGAGATTTTACCGGGAGGGGTGAGTGGCCTGGCCCTGGCACAGCTGGGGGGAGTGGGGTTGGGACACTACTCAGGGGCACAGTGTGCTGGAGGTAGGGGACCAGGAACAGGATGCCTATAGATCTTAGGATGAATGGGGTGGGGGGGCCTGGTCTGCCTTCTGTACTGAACCCAGCCCTTCTCCCACACTGGGTAGTGCCCTCCAGAGACCTCCAAGGCCCGTCGGGACACCCAGAGCAATGAGCTCATCGAGATCAATCCACAGACTGAGGGCAAGGTCTACACCCGCTGCTTCTGCCTAGAGGAGCCTCAACCCAGCAAGGTGGGTGGGCAGGGCAGACAGAGATGGGCATTAGGCGGGCAAGCTGAGGCTACCCCTCACCCAACCTTGCTGAAGTCTGCCCCCAGGGTCAGTGGTGCCTGGGGTATGGAGGACACTGGAAGCCCTGCCTGTTTGTGTACCAATCCTATAGGATTTAGGGAAGCAAAAAGACAGCCCACTGGTTGACCCCCGTGTCTGCCTGCCTGCCTGCCTGCGGCATTAAGAGTTGTGCTGTCTAGCTCTGGCACTACCCAGATCCTCACTGATGCCACCCCAGCCCCTTCTGGTAAGGGTGGGATCAGGCTTGTCCCCAAAGGCAATTTCTCCAGGACAGGGATACCTGGGGCAGGAGGCCAGGCCATACTGCTTCCCTTGGGGTTCAATCACTCTCCTGGGCCCAACCCTGGCCAATACCAGGCTGGTTCTGCGCCCAGCACCATGGCCAGCTGCCCTGCTCATTTTCAGGTTCTTTAGGGGTAGCAGGGACGCCCAGTCTTCTCTTAGCCCCACCCTCTGGCTGGGCAACCTCTCTGCCCACTGGGCATCGTGCCCAGCCTTTGGCTGCAGGAACACAGGATCTCATTGATTCATGGTCTTGTTTTCTCCGACATCACGTGGGTAGGGGGAAAAGGAGGAGGGGGTTGTCTGTGGGATGCCAGGGGCCTGAACAGGGTCTCGATGCCCTGGGAGGTGCCAGATGTCGGGCCGAAGGGGTACCTGGGGTCTATGCTGCTACCTGAGTACCCTTTCCAGCGTGGGTCCTAGAACTGCACCCCCCCTCACAAGTTCCCCTTTACTCTGTCTGCCAAGGTGGATGCCCAGCTGAAGGGAAGAATCAGCCAGAATGCAGAGAGAGGAACAAAGGTAGAGATGGTGGGTGGGAGGAGGAGCCCACGCTGCCCTCAGCCTGCCCTCCATGCCCTCTGTAAACTCCTTGCATAAGACAGGCCATTCCCACGCTCTTCCCACCTGCCCCCACTCTTGGACAGAGCTGAGACATGTAGGTGCTCGCTCTGAGAGGGAAGTGAGACAGACACAGTACCTGGCACCATTGAGAGTACCTGCTCCTAGTGGCTCTTGGGCAGGGGTGTTAGAAGCAGCAATTCACCCTCTCCATCCCCTGTCCATCCCTATGTCCACCCTCTTCCCAGGCCCGCCAGGAGATAGCCCCTGATGAGGTAAGCCTCCCATGTAGACTGGCAAAAAGAGCTCGGTTGAAGAGGTGCCAGCATGAACCCTTTGGATAAGGCTTTGGGGCACCAGAGCCCAGGCATGGGGGAGTGGAATGGTTACACAACTCCCAGCAGCCCTTGGAGGCTTGACACTGGGCCCTGTCTGCCCACTGCCTCTCCTTAGGGGGTGGGGGCTCGGGTTTAGCCTTGGACACTCCAGCTGAGTTGGCAGCAAGTGGCCATGGGAATCATGGGGAAGAGCCCAGGCCTTGGCCATGGGACCCCGGACCATGGGCCTCGCTCCGCTCTGACATGCTGTGTGACCCAGAGCCCACCGTTCTTCCTCTCTGGACTTTAGTTTCCTCCTCTGAGAAATGGCTTGGCTCTGGGTGGGTAGGAATTAGTGGTGAGGCTTATTGTATAGGATTCCCATCTTCATGCTCTCTCAGACTCCACCCAGAACATATGTGATGTTCTGGGTACTTCGTGTGTATGGGGAGAATGGGTGGGGAGGTCTGGTCCTGGGCTCTCAGAACTGACCTCCTGGCCTGTTCTTCCCTTTCAGTGCCCACCCTGTGCTCACGGTGCCGGGGAAAGCAATGTGAGTGAATGGAAGATGTTCAGAGTAGGGTGGGCTCTGACCGGGGGTCAGCACTGGCTGGGAGTGGGCGTTGCTTAGAGGTTTGCTTGGCAGCTTCCTGGTTAAGGACAAGGGGGTCTTTGTGCACTTTCACACTCCCTCCCAGCCCATCCCCCAGAGCTGGGCTTGACCCCCACCCCCATCCTCACCAAGCCAGGGCTGCCTGGAAGGAGCCCGATGCCCTGTGATCTGGACAGCATCTTTGGACCCAGGGTGGAGTGGGGATGGGGTGGTGGCCGGGAGGATGAGGACCCAGCTTTGCACTGCACTGGACCTGCTTTGCTTGAGGGTTTCACACATCATCTTTAGGGAGGGGTAGGGCTGAGGGTGACCAGCCCAGCACTGGTCCCCAAAACACATGTTGGTTCAAGACCTCCCCTCCTATCCCTCTCTAGCTGGCTGTGGCCCACCCTCTCTCTGGGGTCCAGAAGGATAAGGGAGAGGGACTCAGTGCAAACCCATCTGGTGCCCAACTGTGTCTCTTCCTTAGGCAGCATGAGTCACCCCTTTATCAAGGCCTGACATTCTGAGTTGACAAGTAGCATTGGTCCCCAAAGGCAACAGCCTCAGCCCCCCTCAGCTCTAAGACCCTTGGGGAACATCAGAAGTACCCCCTCTGCTGCCCGCCCCTGTTTCCACTCAGTCCCCCACCAAATCTGATAACTTTGATAGTCCCCAGATATACAGGGGTTACCATGGCAACTGAACAGCCATGTTATCCTAGCAACTGAGGTGTGGCTCTAGTCAAAGCCAGGCAGGTTTAGAGAAGGTAGGTTAGACCCCTCAGCAAATTGGACAGCCTTAGGGTATAAAGTCAGCCTGCTGGTTGGCTTGGGAGGTGAGCAGTGGCTGGGATTCAGCCTGTTGGCCCTGCCACCATGCTGTGTGACCCTGGCTAAGTAGATCGCTCTCTCTGGTCCCCTGGTTCCCTTTCTCTCCCTGAGATGTAACACTCTCTCTTCTGTCCCCTCAGGTCACAGTTGGTCCCCCTGGCCTCAAGGTCAGTCCCAGGTAGAGAGCAGGACTCTTCTGCCCTCTTCGGTGGTCCCAGCCCATCCTACAGCATGTGACCCCGTGGCTGTGTTTCTATCAGAGCTACCTCAGTCGTATGTGTGTGTGGTGATTAGACAATGCTGGAAAGAGTGGGGGTTGGACGTGTGTAAGGATGTTAAGAACTGCCCTTTTCGAGGCCCCGCTGCACATCAGGCCCTGGGCCACACATAGGCACATCTATGACCTTCCTGAACCCCCTCAAGCATCCTGTGGGGTGGGTACTATCATTTCACTTCAGGGAAAACTGAGACCCAGCTGTGCCCATGTGTGCGACCGGGTGTGTTAGAGTGATTGTGTGTGCGTGTGGCTATATGCATCTCTGGACACATGTTTGCATGTGTGCAGCCTACTCTAGTGGTATTGAGGGCTGAACCCACATACTTGACGGGACTGCAGAACTTGTGAATGATGGGGTAGGCCTCATGCATGCAAATGTGAGCTTGTGTGTGCCCGAGTTTGTGATGTAATTCTTGAGGCCGTCTTCATGCGAGTGCTGACTGAGTGTCAGGTTCTGTGCCAAACACTCTTTCTGCAGCATCACACCTTGAGGTAGGTGCTGACATGAACCCCGTTTTATAGATGAAGAAACTTAGGCTCAGAGAGGTCACGTGACTTGGGTCACATACTACAGTGGTGAGAGCAGGATTTGAACTCGGGCAGCCTGACACTCCCCATCAGGGGTTTCTGCTGCTCCACATTTGTGTCCATGCACGTATCCCTGTACCCCTGGGTGTGCTGTGTGTAAGCTCGTGTGCTTGAGTAGGAGCGTGCAGAAAGAAATACCCTAGGCGTGAGACTATAGATTGCCAGATACAGCCTTTTGGCCTGGATTGAATGCATATGGAATCCATGTGCTGGGTGCGTGGTGGGGTTTGGGGTGGGGTCGTGCTCATTTACACACCCATGTGGGGTGGAGAGGTGGAGAAGAGCAGATCGGGGAGGCTCCCATGTGCCCTCTCTGGTCCCAGCACCTGTTTTGTTCTCATCCACAGGGAGGGAAAGGCGAGCAGGGCCTGCCTGGCCCATCAGGCCCCAAGGGAGAGAAGGGAGCCCGGGTAAGTGCCCCAGCCATGCAGGTTGCAGGACCCTTTCCACCTGCGCCCTGCGGGTGGGCTGGGAGGAGATCCAACATCTCTCCATCTCAGCTGGAAACTGGCGGCCTGGCCCAGATGAGGAATGAGGGCCAGAGTCTTTCTTGGGGTTTGTGGGTAGAAATCTCTTTTCTAGGGGCACCTAGGAGTGTGGGATTCCTTGGCCCATCCTCTTCTAAACAGGTCTCGGAGACTCCACTAGGAGGTCCCACACCTGATCCCTTGCTCCCTACCCGCAGGGCAATGACTGTGTCCGAATCTCTCCGGATGCCCCGCTCCAGGTAAGACCTAGAGGTGAGGCCTGCTTTAGGGCCAGTATGGGGTCAGCCCTGGGGAAGGGGCTGTGCCCTTGGCAGCCCACGGGGTGACCCTGGGCGCCTCTCAACACCTTATCTCCTTGCTCAGTGTTCAGAAGGCCCGAAGGGAGAGAAGGGGGAGCCAGGAACCTTGGTGAGTGTGGGACCAGGGATAGGGCAGGGGCAGTGGGGGCCTGGCCCCCAGCCTCCCTTTCCTTTGTCACCCCTTCTTTTGTGTCTCCAACTTATCTCAGGGACCCTCAGGACTCCCGGGCTCCACGGGCCAGAAGGTAATGGGCCTGGATTTGGAGGGGTGGGTGCCAGAGAGGTCTGCGGGCCCTACAGAGCTGAGGAGGGAGGTGACACTGGGCACGGAGTTGACAGTACTCTCCAACACTCCCAGTCATTCCACCGTGTCCAAATTCCCACCAGACCTAGAGGGAAATGCCACAGACCCCAGAATGAGTGGCCTGGCTGGTTCGGGGGCTCTTCCTGTTGTCTACCCACCTGTGGTGACTGAAGCCATTTCATCTAGGGGAGACAGCTATGGGTCTAGAAGGGAGTTGTCTCTCCCCCAGATGGAACTGCCCTGGTTCTTCCAGGCCCTTCCCTCAACCCCGGTCACTCCGTCTCTACCTTCTCTAGGGCCAGAAAGGAGAGAGGGGAGACGAAGGCATGAAGGGCTCTACGGGAAAGCCAGGCCGAGATGTACGTGCGGAGCTTGGGACCCTCCCCACCATGACTGCACCTCCCTCGGCAGGGACGTTGGAATGCTCACATTTAATCGTCAGAAGCCACTCTGATACCTTTGCTCAGACAGAGCAGAGACCTGGGAGGGGAGGGCTGTGTCCTAGAAGTCACAGCAAGGAGGGGGCTTCCTGACTCCCAGCCTAAGAGCCCCTGACCTCTAATTCTCTGGGGGTTGACATTTGATGACTTTGGGGCACTGGTTGGAGTCTTATTTTGGGGAAGGACAGTGGGGTGGGCAGTGGATCTGTACCCGTTCCAGAGGGAGTTGCCGCCCTGGGGAGGTGCCAAGCCTTGGCCATTCTTATGCCCCCTACAGGGCCGGCCAGGAGAGATCTGTGTCATGGGGCCCAAAGGACAGAAGGTGAGTTGTGGGTGTCTGTGGGGTGGAGAGTGGGTGCTGGGCTGAGGCAGCAGCTCTCTCACACCCACGTCACGTCTGACCAGGGAGACCCTGGCTTTGTTGGGCCTGAAGGGCTGGCAGGAAAACCCGGGCCACCTGGCCGGCCTGGGCCCCCTGGGATAGGACTTCCTGGGACCCCGGTGAGTACCCCTTGCCCCTCCTGCCACCCTTTCTTCAGAGACCCTTCTCCTGCCTGGCCAGGGGTGGGGAAACAAGGCCTAGGGTCCTGGTTGCGGGAAGGGGCTAGAGTAGCTCTCAGTAATTCGAGGCCCCTGAGAAACCTCTACCTAATGCTGTTTCTGCCCTCAGGGGGACCCAGGTGGCCCACCAGGCCCTAAAGGAGACAAGGTAAGCACAGGCTAGAGCATGGGCACATGGGGGAGCCCCCGTTTGGTGGAAGGAGAAAGAAGAATGGGACTGGGGGCAGCGGGGGTAATGGGCACGGGAGGTGGAGGGCCAGGCATTTGTCTTAGGAGGCTGGGCTCTCTGCTCAGCCAGGCGCCTCCATGGGAAGTATCCCCATCCCAGCACTTGCTGACCTGGGAGCCTTGGCCTGGGATCCAGGCCTAGGGAAGTACAGGCCTAAGTCTAGTAACAACTGGAGGGGCCCTGACTGGAGGGCCCAAGTTCACTTTAGGGCCTTGCGCCTTAATGAGCAGAGAGCTCTAGAAGTGTTTGTCTGTCTGCTATGGTTCCTCTGGAGTCGACCTGCTCACTTTCCAACCTACTACACTGGGGCAGGGGGACCCAGAGGCCTCGTGTTCTCTCTTTGCAACCAGAAGGACTTGCATTAGACACGGAAGGCAGGCAGCGGGAGGGGAGTCTTTGCTGAGCAAACAGACCAAGAGGAGATGGGAGATTTGGCAGAGATTCTCCTGCTGTCCAGAGAGGGGACTGGATGGGAAAGGGGTGAATGGGCTGAGTTCACAGCCAGGAGCCTCCCCTTTAACCCTTCTTCTGACCACAGGGCAGCTCCGGGGTGCCGGGAAAGGAAGGTCCTGGTGGAAAACCTGTGAGTGACTCCCATTCGGTGGGGGTGGGGAGGGCACTACCCATCATGCCCAAGTCTGCTCTACGAAGGCCTCCAGAAGGGGGGGCTAGGTCCTTGGGCCCTCTCTTGGTGCACCAGTCCCTCTGCCCTGGTGCTAAAGCCCACTGCTTCTCCTGCAGGGGAAGCCAGGGGTGCCAGGGCTGAAGGGAGAAAAGGTGAGTCCCTGGCTGGGTAACCCCAGGTTGGGGTGGGAGTGGGAGCCCCTCTCTGCAGCTGACACTTGGCGTCAAGGGCCCGGTGGACAAGGGTGCTGGCCTTCCTGGGGGGACCCTCATCCTTTCTTTGTTACTACAGTGTGCGTGTGAGATGATCAAGTAAAGAGCCTGGCCAGGGAGTTACACAGTGGGGTTCAAGTCCTGCCTCAGCCACACATAATTTATGACAGTGGCACGTTTCCACATCTGTAAACGGGACGCAGTGCTTTCTATGGCTGGTTGTGAGGATGCAGTTTTCTGAATCATTAGTTGAGTGAATGAGTCAGTTGAACAGGAAGCCCCTCCAGTGTTCCTGCTGTCTGCTTTGATGCTGGGGCTAAGGCACTGGCCCCCCAGTGTCTCCGGCTCCTTGCCTTCCCCTGGGTCTCAGCCCCATCTTGTCCATTTGTGGTCTCATCGTTCGGCAGGGTGACCCCTGTGAAGTGTGTCCAACGCTGCCCGAAGGGTTCCAGAACTTCGTGGGGCTCCCTGGAAGGCCAGGGCCCAAGGGGGAACCCGGTGATCCCGCACCAACCAGGGTGAGTGCCTAGGGTAGTCATGGAAGGACCTCACAAAAAACATGGCAGATGATCATAGAGAGGTGTTGGGCAGAGAGGCTGGGTACTTCTTAGGGCCATAGAGAGATTGAGGGTGGAGAGGGTCTAGGTGCTTAGCTCCATGGGTAGGGGCTGAACCATAGAGTTTAGGGCTGGGCTAGAAGGCCACCCCAGGTCTCCATAGCAACCTCCCAAGGGTCCTGAAGAACCGCTAAAATGCCTTTTGGGCAAGCTGGTGTGGAGCCAACCCTTATAGTGAGCAAAGCTGTGCCCCCCTCCTGGGGCTGGGTATTGGCTGGGGGTGATGGAGAGGAGTGGGCAGTGCTGGGTCAGGGTCCAGGCCTGGACTCCCCACCCCACTCCCTCACAGACTCTTTCTTTTAGGAGGGGCTGGGAGCTGTTGGACAAAAAGGTGATCGGGTAGGTATGGGAGCCCTCTGGTGAGATAGCTGAGCCTGGCTTCATTTCCTCCACCTGTCATGTGGGTTGACGGGCCCCGGCCCTGGGGCGCTCCTGACCTTCAACTACCTAGAACCCTTGGGTGTTTGAAGTGTTTGTGGTGTGTGATTTTGCTGTACTCATACACGGCCAGGAAGTTTGGGGCATCCCAACATGCCCAGCCTCAGCCCATACACCTTTTCTCCCTGCAGGGAGACCCTGGAATCCAAGGCCAAAAAGGAGAGAAGGTGAGGGAACCCCAGTCACCTGACTGCCCCCCTCTGACTGTTGGAAGCCTTTTTAATCCCTTATTTTTCTTCCCTAGGGGGAGTCCTGCTTGTCCTGCAGCCCAGCTGTGGGGACCCAGCATCTTGGGCCTTTTGCGGGGATCAAAGGGGATGTGGGTCCCCCTGGCTTCGGTTTGCCTGGCCTTCCTGTGAGTGACTGCTTCCTCCTAGCACAGCCCAGCACAGCCTGTCCTTGTTCCATGGTGGCCTCCCTGGCTCCTTAGGCCCCCGCATCTCAAGGCAGAGACCAGGAGGGAGGCCCTGAGGCAGATGTCCCAAGCCTGCATCTTGTATCCTCCTCCATTCCTGCACTGCCCCGGGTTACTTGTCCCCAGAACTCCCTCTTAGAACCTCTGAGTGCCCAGCTGTATATCAGAACTAACTGTCCAGCTATCTGCAGGGCTGTGGGATTTGTAATTCTTTTTCTGGGTGGACACTGGGACCCATGGAGTCTTGGAGGGATGGGAATGGGAAGATGCTGTGACTGTAACTTGATTGTTTTTCAGGGGAAAGTTGGGGCTCCAGGGCCAGCAGGGCTGAAAGGAGAGAAGGTGAGACCTGGGTTAGATGTCTGGGACATCGGGGCCTCTTAGCAGGGAGACAGGAGAGAGGGCCCTGGATGGGCGGTAGGGACAATATAGACAAGAGATCAAACTGCACATGCGCAGTGAAGTAAATTCATCAATGTTTTTCAAGCTGGAGTTGAAGAATTTATTTCTGAGAGCCCTCACATTCTCCAAGAGAATTCCTTACTGTTGTATTTTTAATTTATTGATAATCTAAAATAATTAAGTATATTCAGAATGGCCTTATAATATGGTAATATTAACACTTCTTCACTACTTCTTACATGCAGGGCACTGTGCCAAGTGCTTGTACGTGTATGAACTTCTTTCCTCCTCTTAAAACCTTATGGGGTAGGGACTTCATCATTCCCATTTTACAGATGAGAAAACAGAGGCACAGAAAGGCCAAGTACATTGCACAAAGTCACATAGGTGCTTGTGTGCAGAGGTGGGATTTGAGCCCAGGAAGCCTGGCTCTAGATTCTGCAATCTTCACCTCTCAGCCGGCTCCCTCAGTTTCAGGGCCTGCGTTAACATTTGTATTTATGGTTGCATTGGAGACAAATCACAGCATTGCACTTACAATGCAGCGTGACTCAGATGAGGGGTTTTGTGGGTGTATGAGTATTCAAGTGTGAGAAACTGAAATATATGTTCAGACTTGGCTCTACCAAGCAAACTACACCTGTCATTGCTCAAATAGAGCTTTGCAGCCCCATTTGACCTTATGTTCTCTGCTTTGATCTCAGGGTGATTTCGGGGAGGCAGGGCCAGCTGGCAGCTCGGTAAGTGTGCTTGGGACAGCAACAGCTCTAGGAAAGGACAAGGTGGGAGTTGCTGCCCACTGGTGGGGAGATGACAGGCTTGGGCGGTGGCTCAGCATGACCCAGGCAGATGCTGGGCATCACACATTTTTTCTTAATCACATAGGGACCACCAGGGCCTGTGGGACCCGCAGGCATCAAAGGGGAGAAGGTGAGTCTGGAGACATTCCCTACACCACAGCCTGGGTTGGCTTCCCAAACACACGCTCATCTTGCTCTCCTTCAAACTCGCTGAGGCTCCCCAATGTCCGAGGGTCATAGCTGACCTCTTAGCATGGCGTTCAAGACCCCTGATGACTTGACCCTTACCTCCTTTCTTACCTGTTCGTTTACAACCTCTCCTGAGGTATCCCTTGCCCAGTAAAGGTGCCATATCTCAGGCCTGGGTACAGTCCCCAGATTCCATTCCTGGCCTGGGGTCCCCAACCCTGTGTCCTTGCTCGGCAGGGGGAGCCTTGTGAGCCATGTTCAGCTCTGTCCAAGCCTCGCAATGGGGAGAGCCCCGTGGTGGCCTTGCCCGGCCCTCCTGGAGAAAAGGGAGAGCCTGGGCCTCAAGGCTTCGGTGTGCCAGGGAAACAGGTGCGTCCCAGGGCCTCTGGAAGAGGGGGGTAGACCTGGCTCAGGAGAGGCAAGGGACCCCACCTGGGTCTCTTGGCTCCCTGGGCAGTGGGGAGTAGGTGGCGGTACGTGGAGGGGTCAGCGCTTTTGGCCCCAGAGAGAGCTGTCCTGACAGGCCTCTGCCCTTTATCCTGGGACACAGGATGGTAGGACATGCAGAAAGCATACCAGCCTGGGACCAGACAGACCTGGGTTCAAAGTCCAGCTCTGCCTTTTACCAGCTTTTTGACGAGCAAGTTCCTTTTTCTCTCTGTGCCAGTTTCCTGTGTACGGTGATGTAAAGCCTAGGAATCATGTGTGTGAAGAACTTAGCAGCACACAGTAGGCATTCAGGAAATAACAGCTACCACGGTGGTGATTATTATTGTTACTGCTTTACCAGAAACAGTAAGCCCTGACAATATACCCAAGGCACCAACACTGTTTCACGCGTGGCAGCTCATCTAATCTCGCAAGAACCCTACTGTGTCGAGGCCCGTGCTATTTTATCGTCCCCATTTGATAGATGAGGAAATTGAGGCACAGAGAAATGAAGTAACTTGCTCGGGGTCACCCAGGTAGGAGTCAGGCTCAAATCTTTTCCCTTAATTTATACAGTACCTGAGAGCAGAGATTTGGGTCTATTTTATATATTGTTGCATTTCCTGGGACTAGCACAGTGACAGCGACTTAGGGGTGTCTGGTATGAGTGAATGGGTGCTGGAGATGCTTTCTCCTCAGGGCAAGGCTGGAGAACGTGGATTAAAGGGGCAGAAGGTGAGAAAGTCATGGTGGGCATGGGTGGGCATGGGTGGGCACCACCTCTTCTCAGCTGCCCTCTCCACCTTCTTTTCCTGATTGCCCTGTGCCCACTCTCTACTCCCTGCCCAGTCCCACGACCCAACGAAGCACTCTGAGTACCTGCAGGTCCCAAAAGGGCAGCCTGCCCCCAGCTGGGTCACCTCTGCCCTCCTGATCCCTACTCCTTACAGGGTGATGCAGGAAATCCTGGAGATCCTGGAACGCCTGGCACCCAGGGGCAGCCGGGACTGTCGGGAGAGCCTGGGGTTCGGGGCCCCATGGGGCCGAAAGGAGAGAAGGTCAGTCAGGCGGGGGAAGTTTGTTGCATGAATGAAAAGAAATCAGGCCAAGAGTTATGAGGGGGAAGACTGTGGGGCTGGGCTGTGAGCCTCTAGCACACCGGAAGTGCTGGGCGGAGGTGCCTCCACTCTTCCCTGAGGCAGAAGGTCTAGGAGCGTCGGGTGCCTGTTTTGATTTCCCAGACCGAAGTGGGGGTAGTGGAGGGGCAGACTTCTCAGAGGGACACAAGGACACCCCCCCGGCCCTGTCTTTTTCATGCCTCTTGCTGGTCTGACTGCTACCCTGGCTCACCCACTCCTGGCTATGCCCATCTCTGACTAGGGTGATGGCTGCACTGCCTGCCCCAGCCTGCAGGGGGCGTTGACTGATGTGGTGGGACTGCCTGGGAAGCCAGGCCCCAAAGGAGAGCCAGGCCCAGAAGGCGTGGGCCGGCCTGGGAAACCGGTGAGTCCAAGCTGCCTGCCCTCTGGTCCTTTCCTGCCTGGGTTCCCCATTCTCCCCGTTTCACCTGCGGGGCCCATGGGCCATCTGTGTCTTTTAGGGCCAGCCTGGTCTACCAGGAGTTCAAGGGCCCCCAGGACTGAAGGGTGTACAGGTAGGTGTGAGTATGGGGGAACTGAGCTGCAGGCATGTGTGGGTGAGGGTGGGGATGGGGGTGGGGAGAGACAAGGGGGCAGTGGACTGGAGTGGGGGATGGAGATCAGCTATAGAGTAGGGAGAAAAGGTGGAGGAGATTAAGGAGGAGGGGCTGTGGAAGCAGTCAAGGGCGAGTGGGGCTCTCAAGCCAGGGATTTCCTTCTACCTCTTCAGGGAGAGCCTGGGCCTCCGGCAATAGGAGTCCAGGGACCCCAGGTGAGTCTGCAGCGTTACCTGTGCTTGACCGCCGACACCCCGCAACAACACTTCCATGAGCCAGCTGTCCACTCCCATCTCCCCTGAAAACCACAAAGCTTTGCCCTCCCGCAAATGCTCAAGGGCACAGCTCTGGGATTGAGTTGTGCAGCAGCTTTAGCTTCTCTTCTGTCTGGGATCTTGGCTTTGACCCCCGTCTCTCTGACCCTCAGGGTCTCCTTGGGGTGCTCTTCTGAGGGCTGGCAGACAACTCACCCCAGACCAGGTCTGCTAGAGGGGCAGGGCCAGCGGGGCAGGTTGGCTTGGACAAGTGTGGCCCAGTCTGCCTTTTCTGATTTGCAGGGGGAACCCGGAGCCCAGGGTTTGCCTGGCATTCAGGTATGTCTGCCTTGGGCCCGGAGGAGGCTGGGAGGCGAAGGGGTCACTCTAGGATAAGGGATAACTAACTGTGTTTCCATCTGCAGGGGCTTCCGGGACCTCGAGGACCACCTGGCCCTGCTGGAGAGAAGGGTACCAAGGTGAGCCTCTGCCTCCTTGGGCACTAGGCCTGCGATCCTTCGGTGTGGCCTGGTATCGGGAACAGGGGACTTGGGAACTGAGTGACGCCCATCAAAGAGCTGCCCAAGACCTGGTCTGTTGTGTCTCTCCTACCGGATTATCCCTGCAACCTTCATACCCTCTTCTGCAGGGATCTCCGGGGATGAAAGGAGCCATCGGACCCATGGGACCTCCTGGTGCCAGTGTCTCTGGGCCTCCGGTAAGGGTCCTCTCTGTGCTCCATGCTTGGACCAAGGGTGTTGCTGCTGGGAAGAGGGCACAGGGCTGACCCTGACCATCCCAGCAGCATAGGGGATGGGGGCGGAGAGGCCTCAGCTCCGCCCAGCCTTGGAGAAGGAAGACCACACCTGAATAATGGCAGTACTGATCACCGTCATTTTTTGTGCAGTGACTGTGCTGAGGCCCTGTGTGATTCACTTAGTCCTCACAACAGCTCTGTAAGGGAAAGGCTAGCACTGATGGACCCTATTTCACAGATAAGGAAACTGAAAGGCAGAGGGTGAGGAGGCAGAGCCAGGACATGAACCCAACTCTGTCTGACCCAAAACCCATATAAACTCCCCCACCCCCACTTCAAGCCAAGGAGTAGTTTGGGATCATCTAAATCAGTGCTACCCAAGGGAACTGCCTACGAGGATGGAAACACTCTGTTCTGTGCTGCCTGAGATGGTAGCTACTGGTCATGTATAGCTAGTGTGACTGAGGAGCCAAAATTTAAATTTCATTTAATTTTAATAAATTTAGTCCTGGCTGGGTGGCTCAGTTGGCGTGTCATCCTGGACACCGAAAGGTTGCAGCTTCGATCCCCAGTCGAGGCGTGTGCCGGAGGCAACAGATAGATGTTTCTTTCTCACATTGATGTTTCTCTCTCTCTTCCTCTCTCTCTAAAAATCAATAAACGTATCCTTGGGTGAGGATTTTAAAAGTAATTTAAAAATTAATCTAAAATGAACTAGCCACGTGTGGCTATTGGCTATCATACTGGATAGCACAGATCTAGCTAAACCAGCAGTACTTCCAACTGTCAAAGACTCCCCTTCATTGTTGTCCCCTCAATGAGTCCCATGTCCTAAAAGATGTGTTTATTGAACAAATTGCATCAATTAAGTAATATTAAAGGCATTTCCTCATTTTTGTGCATCCAAGACCTGTGAAACAATCAGCTTCACAAGAACCCACTAGAATTTTGCAAGATGATATAATTCTAGCCTAACTCAAAAAGAAATGCTACCTTTTGGTGAGCTCGAGCCATGCCAGGTTGTGGGCAAATGGTAGAAACTTTTCATGGGCTTTTGGTAATGTAGAAAATAGTCCCGTGAGCCATATCTTTCCTGTGTTTGTGGGTCCCTAGAGAAATTCCAGTTCCAGTTTGGGAATCACTGATGGATTTCTTCGAGAGTGCTCTGAAGTCCCCAGGGGCCGGGGTCTTGCCCAGGTCCATACAGCCAGTCTGTATTGCTCCGCAGAGCTGACTTTCTCAGTCCCTTCCTGCCTGTCCCAGGGACTCCCGGGGTACAGCAGGGATAAAGGTGAAGGTGGTCCTTGTTCTTGGGGAGCTTCCAGTCCCATGTGTGAAGGTGGCATGCCCCACAGGGTGGCAGCCATCGGAATGCCCGTGTGGCCGGGCTGGCCTCCCCAGACCTGATCCTCATCCAGGAGGTTCTCCAGTCCCAGCCCCACGCTCACTAGCGGTGACCTTAGGCAAGTGACAGCCTCTCAGAGTTTCCCATTTCTGGTTGATAGAACAGAAGCTGTAATAAATCAACTGAGATAACCTTTGTGATAGAGAGAATGTGTGTCCAACACTGAAGGGCAAAGGAGAAAGCAGTGACTCCAGGCCACACTGACCTGGTGCAGTCGTGCTGTTGGGTCTATTACAAAATTTCTCTCAGCCTCAGTTTCCTCGCCTGTAAAACCGAGCGGTTACCGCCCTGCGGGGCTGGAGGTGAGGATCCCATTCAGTGTTCTCTGACAGGCTCTTGGCCTGGAGTCTGGCACTCACAAGGGGATCGGGGAGTGCCAGGCTTCTTCCTCCTTCCCCCGTCCTTGTCTCCTGAGTCTCACTCTTGTGCTCTAGAACAAGGGCCCCGGGCTCCGGGCTCCAGGGGAACCTGGCACTGCTTCTGTGTGTCCCATAGCTCTCCCTGCAGGCAGGCCAATGGCTGGCTGCTGTGTAGCATCAACCACTGACCCTGGGCTCTCTCTCTTAAGGGACCTGATGGGCAGCAAGGACAGACTGGACCTCCAGGAACCAGAGGGATGCCAGTGAGTACAGTGTCCCAAGGCAGCAGGAGCTACAGCGGGCCCTGCCTCCGCCCCCTTACCTGCTCATCTCCCTGTTTCTCCCCTGCAGGGTGAAAAAGGATCTCAGGGAGAGAAGGTAAGTCCCACCTCTCGGTGGGGAGCGGGGGGGAGTGGAACTAGCAGCCCCTATCATCCTGCCACCCAAGGTAACCTGTGTGCATGCCAGTGGCCCTGGCCTGGAGAATGGGGATCTTCCTGTGCTCCTTGCCTTCCATCAGCTCAGTGGTCCCAGGGAGCCGGGGCCCCAAATGCTCCCCACTTTACCTGGGTGCTGACCCAGGCCTCTACCAGGATCCTGGGAGACCCAGAGAGTTCCAAGGTGCCCCCCTTGGGGCAGGAGGTGGCTGCATTTTCAAAAGGTCATGGATGCTGAGTCAGAGGACAGGGCAGGGACTAGGTCAGGAAGGACTAGCAGTGAAAGGGCAGAGATGAGAGGGGCCAGGAGAGAAGTGCGTGGAAGCCGGGCTGGGCCGAGGGGAGCAGGTGGAGCTGTGACTGTGCTGGAGGCGAGAACCCCTGCGCTGCAGCAGACGGTGGTGAAACTAAAAACACGGGAAGAGCAGCAGCCCTTGTTTGCTGAGTGTTTGCCATGGGGCAGGAGCTCTCCATACACTAACCTATTCCATCCTCACGACAGTGTATACATTTGGCTTTACTACCGCTGCCTCACAGTTGAGGAGGTTGAGGTTCAAGGGGTCGAACAGACTGCCCAAGTGCACAATCATCGGAGGCAGGTCCTAGAGATGAGCCCGGGCCTCTCCATCCCATGGCCTGTGCTACCTCCCAGCTGTCAGTTTCCAGAAGGTCCTCCAACCTTGTCCTCCTCTGACAAAGGCTTCTCTCTTTTCAGGGCGAGCCAGGGGAGTGCTCCTGTCCCTCCCGAGGAGACCCTGTCTTCTCTGGCATGCCGGTAAGTGGCGCTGAGAGCCTTCCCCCCTAGCCAGGGGGAGAGGCCTGGCTTCCTGCCACAGCCCAACATGCAAGAGCCCCGCAGGGCTTTGCGCCCCAACCAGCTGCCTCATCCCGCAGCCCTGCGCTTGGTGTGGACGTTGTCTGTAACCTCTCCCCTTTTGCGACCCCCACTCCCACCCAGGGTGCTCCGGGACTTTGGATGGGCAGCTCCTGGCAGCCGGGCCCGCAGGTGTGTGTCGCTTGTCTCCTCTGTTTCTCCTCTTGTCCGCCAGCGCCTCTCGGCTTGCCCACCATCACACTGCTGCCCCCAGCAATGGGGCAGAGCTTTCTGCTGGGTCTGATTATTTTTTCTCTCCCTCAGGGTCCTCCAGGAGTTCCCGGACCGCCAGGCCCCCCTGGAATGCCTGGGCTGCAGGTAAGTGGGGATACGAGAATGATTTTAGGAGGCAAGGTGCATGCTCTGTGCTGGACCCCAGGGCGTGCTGCTCCCCCACCAAACCTATATTCCTGTCATTTCTCACTGCTCTGTGCCCCTGCTCCCCGGAGCAGTGCGGAGGGGCCACTGACCCTGAGGGTCTGAGTGCTCCCAGCCGTTTTTCAAGGGAAGTCCTGCTGTGAGCTAGCCCGGGTGCCCTACCGACACCCATGCCAGACCCAGGCCTCGACCAGATGTCTGGAGCCCAGAATCTGGGTCAGATAAAAAATTCTTTACACTGGTACAGAGCTCCACCTGTTTTTTGCACACCTGCTATTTCCCAGGGATTGGTTTTGGTTTTGTTTTGTTTTGTTTAGATGCTGGTGATAAAACTGTGGACAAAAATAAAAATCTCTGTTCTCTTGGAGCGTGCATTCTAGTAGGAGGGACAGACAATGAGCAAGATAAATAAATAAAATATAGTAGGTTAGGAGATAGTGCATGCTAAGGAGAAAGATAAAGTAGGGAGTGGGGATAGTAGGAGGGGAGGGCAGGGAAGAGATGTGGGGAAAATGTTGAAAAGAAGGTAACATTTGAATTAAGACTTAAAGACTTTGAGGAGGGAGCCTCATTGTCCTTTACTCTCATGGGAGAGCATTCCTGACAGAGAAAGCAGCAGGGGCAAAGCCCCGGAGGAGGGAACGTGCCACCTCCTGCGAGGAGGCCCGAGACAGTAAGGAGAGAGTGGCTGGAGCTGAGATCCCTGCTGCATTGTGATTAGAGTGCTCATTCTGGAGCCTGGCAGCCTGACTTTGAATCCCAGCTCTGCTATGTGCTGGCTGTGTGATGCTGGTCAAGTTACTTACCCTCTCTGTGTCTCCAGTCCTTCATCTGTTAAGTGGGAATAATTACCGCAAGTACATCATTGGGCTATTGTGAATTTTAAACAAGTTAATGCCTGCAAAGTGTATAGAACTGTGCCTGCCACATAGTAGATGCTTAGAAGGCATTCACCATCATTACAAGAACAACTACTATTATTATTTTACATCCATTCTCTCATTCACTGGAGCCTTACATCAACTCTTGTAGGAAGGTGGTGGTATCCCTAAGTCACAGCTGGGCAAACCGGGGCTCTGAGAGGTGAAGAGTCTTGGCTGAGGTCATCCAGCCAGGGGTTGGTGGTGCTGGACTGAGCTTCCCAGGGCAGAGCACTTTCTTCTCCCCTGAGCTGCCTTTCGGGACAGTTCCCGAGTGGTTTGCACACCAGGCCACATTTTCAGAGCTCCCAGGAGGCACGGACAGCGGCTGCTGCGTGTCTTGCTCTCAGCCCCTGAAAGGGTGACTTTCACCTAAAGAAGGAGGGCAGAGTCACATGGAAGCTTTTTATAAACTATGTGTTCCCCACGGCCCTCATGATTTGGAGATTTTACACACTCATGCGCGCACACATGCGTTGCTGGTGGGAGTCTCCACTCTAATCACAATTCTCTGTCTCATCCAGAGGCAGAAGTAGAGCCAACTCTGGGCCCCCCAGGGGCAACTACACATTTACCAAATGTCTGGGCTTCCTGCTACACTCCTGCCAGGAAACAGGAATCTGTCTGCAGGGAGCTTGCAGTTTGCTTGGGGAAGCGTGACAGTCATTTCAAAGCGATCCGTTAACCAGCTCATGCTGAGGTCGTGTGAACCATGCCAAGGCATGCTGGGGGAATGAGGCAGAAAGGAGTGACTGCTGAGCCAGGAGGCCCCAGGCACCAGCCTCCCCCTCCAGTGCCAATGCTGGAGACCAAGCTGAGGCCGCCACTAACAGGCAGCTGCCCTATGCCAGGCAGGGCACAGGTCCTGCTCCCCAAGCCGGGTCGTCTCCTGCGGCTCCTCCTTCACATGCAGAAACTGGCTCGGAGACATACGGCACTTACTGGCCCAAGGCTACTGCTTGGTTATGTCATGCGATCCTCACTCATTTCACGGAAGGGAAAACTGAGGCACAGGGGTGAAGAACTGTGCCCAAGGCTAGACAGCTAGTAGACGGCGAGTAAATAGCCGTTTATGCCCACAATAGAACAATCGGTGGGCCTTTTAGTTCTGGGAGGGCAGGAAAAGAAAATCACAAAAAATCAGGCTTGAACTCATACATGGGCAATGGAGAATGGAGCAGGGGCTGAATAATAATTTAGGGCATAATTATAACGAACACGTTCAAGGCGTTTTCCCTTTCCCAAAGCACTGTTCTAAGCACTTCACCCTATGAACTCATTTAAGAGACAGAATGAACAGGGCTGGGCAATGACACCGCGGTGCAAGAGGAGGCAGGGAGACTGACATGGGGTCTGACCCAGGCCTGGTGGAGCCTGGTCTGAAATAGGGTGGACTGGTGGGAGACGGTGCACGTTCTATTGCTGGGAGCTGAGACTTGAAGGGAGGCCAGCTCCCAGCGTGAGCCAAGGAAACCCCGTGCCGGGAGAGCAGGGTGAGCCACGGTGCGTGCACTCTACGTGTATTTCCCACACTCCTACTCTGCGCCAGGCACTGAGGACTTAAAGGGGAACATGCCCCCTGCATCCATGGAGTATTTAACATGCATGTGCACATTGCGAGTCTGCAAGGGGGACAGAGAGTTTGGGCGGCAAGCATGTCACGTGAGCATTCTGTGTGCCAAGCTCCGCACCAAGCTCCTTCCAGCGATGGTCTCCTTTTAAGCCTCACTGTAAGCTAACCCTGTTTTATAGACAAGGAAACTGAGGCACAGAGGTTGTTTCTTCTCCCAAGTAACCTACCCAAAGTTATACAGGTAGCGGGAATTTGCACCTAGCTAGGTCCGACACCCCAGCCTCCACCTTGTTGTGCGCAGGGGTGTCCTTGGGAGTGTCTTTTGAGAAATGATGCTGGGATGGTGGTTGAGAGGGGAGCTGAAGCCAGCGATCCTCACTCCGAATCTCACCTCTGTGCCTAGCTTGTCCTGTGACCCTGGGCAGTTTCTCACACTCTCGTGTTCTGTTTTTAAGATGGAGATAACACCTAGTTCACCAGTAGAATTGTGACGATTCAATGAGAAAATGTAGGAAGAGGACTTAGCACAGAAAGAAACAGTGATTACTTACTCTGTGGAAGACCCTCTGCCTGATTGCTGGCTTCCTGTAGCCTGTAGGGAAAAAACACCCTGTTGGACTGGTTTCAGGGGTCACCCCGCTGGGCCTCCTCGGCTTTCCCTACAAGTGCACCTGGGGATTTTGAGCTGAGAATACAGGCTCAGCTTTGCAGGATGAGGGAAAAAGGCAACAGGGATGGTGGGAATGAGGCGGGGTGCCCTGTGGGCTGCAGAGAGGGGTCCACTCACTCGTGTCTCTTCTTGGCTGCAGGGAGTGCCTGGAAACAACGGTTTGCCAGGACAGCCAGGGCTACCTGCCGAACTGGTAGGTACCGGCCAGGACTCACCGTCCAGCTGCCTCCCTGCCCTTCCTGGGGCCGAGCTTGCCAGGCCAGCGCCCTGAGTTGCAGTGGTGTTGGTTGGGGGACGGGGCGGGGGTCCCTCTTCTGAGGCTGGGAGAAGCCTGGATGGCATGTGGTTTCCCGAGGCTCCACCTGATGCCATAATTCTCCTTCCCCTTCCCCTCCCCCGCCTGAGCTCTCCTGTCTGTCTCTTGCAGGGATCCTTACCCATTGAACAGCACCTCCTTCAGGTAAGAGAGTGAGAGGAAGGGAGTAAGGACTGGCAGGGGTGGCACAGAGAGCGGCAGATGGAGCTGTTTGTGGGCAATGTGCGCTCCAAGCATGTATAAGAGGACCTAGCACGGTGCCCAGCTCCTGGCAAGCCCCCAGTCCGTGCCTGCCGAGTGGCTGTTTGAAGGAACCCTGAGAAAGTACCCACATGGTGGCTGCTGTTGGCAGTTCTAACCCCAAAGCCAGTGAGGCCCTCTACCACCCTGGTCACGCCGGGTCAGGGTCCAGCAGCGTCCAGAGCAGAGCAGGGAGGGTGAAAGTGCACTCGTGGGCTCGTCAGGTCTGCCCGCCAAGGTTACATTCCGTAAGACTGGGTGGGGGCCTTGAAGAAGGGCTCAGCCATGTTCTAGTCCATCCAGAAAGAATCCAGGAAGGAAATGGGATTCGAGAAGCAATTGTGGAGATGCAAGGGGACTTGGAGCCTAGAAGCAGAACCAGCCTGTGCTGGGGCCTGCAGACAGTGTCAAGATCCCACCCAAGGGCTTGGCTTGATCCGGTCTCTCAAACTGGGCCGAGGTTTCCCCTTGGGAACCAAGGGTGACACAGCCCTTCCTTGCTTAGTCACCTCGGGAGGTGAGACCTGAGCTTTTCTCTCCTCCAGCTCAGCATCCTCAGGGGTCCCTCCCAAGCTTTGGCCACCAGAGTCCCCTGTCCTGGCCGCCTTCTAGCACTGGCTAGTCAGTGCCCTGGGTGTCCCACTACCCCACTGGGTCCTGGTCAGCACAGCACAGGGAGTGCCTGCCCTGCCCCTGCTCTAGAACAGCGATTTTCAACCTTTTCCACCTCATGGCACACAAAAACTAATTTTAACATTCTGCAGCACACCAAAAAAATATATTTTTGCTGATCTGACATAAAAATAGTTATAATTTTGATTCATTCACACCAGACGGCTGCTGTTGTGTTGGCTGTTGTCATTTGTTATTTGACAGTCTAAGGGAAAAGAGGTCAGTGCCCCCGACTGAACAGTCAGGTATTGCATGTTTTAAAAATTCTTGCGACACATCCATTGAAAATTGCTGCTCTAGACAGCAGATGTCTCCAGAAGCAGCCTGAGGCCAGGTTAGCCCCCTGGCAGCAGCTGCCTGTTAGATCACAGTGGGGTTGGGGCAATGAAACCCCAGCTCTTCTCCCCTAGGCTTCCGGCAATCTGGGGCCCCTCCAAGTGCTGCCCCTGGGCAAGTGATTGTGAAGCTCCTGCAGGGCTTAACATTTCTCTGTGTCATGCTGCTGCTTGTCTGTTGGTTTCTTCACCAAGTGCTCTGCACAGGGCCCTACAGCAGTCTGGAGAGGGGTCAGATGGCACCCCAGGGAGTGCCGACCAGGAG